>JAPSES010074525.1:0-10362 GCA_029822895.1 Maxillicosta whitleyi
AAAGGTCAAAATCCAAAATCAGCTAAAGTTGAGTTTTCATTGGGGCATCCACCAGTAGCCAGGAGTCTGAAACACTATCCACTCCCCCGAGAGGTGGGGTGGGGACAGTTGGACAGTGTGATGTGAATAGTAATGAACTGATTATTAAATGACTGACTAAATGACTGTATATTAATGGTAGGTGGAACCAGAGGATGGAGGTTCCATGCACCATATATCCCCCAGCATCTAAGGCTTCTAAGGCAGCATAGCTTCAACTGTTAAATTCATCCTTTCCCTGGCTGGGCTAATCATAAGCTTCATCAAAAATAAATGTCTTAAGCCTAATCTTAAATGTAGACACTGTGTCTGCCTCTCTAACATGAGTTGGAAGATGATTTCAACAGGGGCTTGGTAACTAAGGCTCTACCTCCAACTGTACTTTTAGAAATCCTAGGGACCACTAAGAGCCCTGAATTTTGTGAGCATAGTGCTCTGTTTGGTTGGTATGGGACTATAATGTCATTAATATATGATGGGGCCATTCCATTTATGGTCTTGTAGGTGAGAAGAAGGATTTTATACCTAATTATAAACGTAACTGGGAGCCAGTGGAGAGAGACTGACACAGGGGTAATGTGTTCTCTTCTGTTAGTGCCTGTTAGTAATCTTGCTGCAGCATTTTGAACCAGTTGGAGACTTTTTAAGGAACTTTTAGGGCATCCTGCTAACAGAGTTACAGTAATCCAACCTAGAACTAATAAACATGTGGACAAGTTTTTCCGTATAACTTCTAGTAAAAATATTTCTGATTCTTGCTATGCTGCAGAGGTGAAAGAACACTGTCTTACAAGCTTGGTTAATATGAGCTTTGAATGATAAGTCTTGTTCGAATAAAACTCCCGTGTTTCTCACAGTAGAACCTGAGGTGACACTAACACCATCCAGGGAGACTATCTGGTCAGATAGAGCATCTCTAAGGTTTTTGGGCCGTAGTATAATGACCTCTGTTTTTTCTGGATTTTTAAGATCAAATGTTAGTTGTTGAATGTTGCTGAACCGAGTTCAACATAGTTTCTACAATAGGCAGTAAGAGTAATATACTGTGTCACCTCTTACAGTATCATATTCTGACATTCAGTTTAGCTGTTGGTGGAATGCAGCTCTCCCACTTTGCCCTTGCTCTAAATGCAGAGATCTGGTTCCTGATCTATGTTTCAGTCTGTTCCAATCGGTTAGTGATGGGTCAGTAGTTATGGATAGCGGCAAGGAACAGACCATTGTGTCCAGTGTAAGACAAGCAGGACTAATCATTGTTCGAGGCAAGTCTGGGCCTGTCAAGACTGAGGAGGGGCTGTTAGCTGTTAGCAGTCAGATGAGATGGTGCGATAGCCCATCATGACTCAGCACAGGTTACAAAAGATGTGCAGACAAAGAGGAAAATGCTAATTTTCCAAAGTCCAAGGAAGACAAAGCATTTTAGCATTTCCTCCTAAGATGGACAGCAAAATAACTCAGTTGTTCTGGTGTTTTATGACAGTTTGACTAAAAAACTTCATCCACAATCCATCCAAAATCAGATGCTGTATGTTAGATGGATAATGTGCTGATCACAATGTAAATCACCCTCAGTTGCAATTTCATTTTTCCAAAAGTCTTAACATCCCATTGCTCTTTTTCCTCATCTTTCTCTATTCTTCTTGTAGTGTCATAAATCACAGCCTCCTCTATTGAAGGTACAATTTGACAACCAAATCAGTGTCTCATGAATATTTTTGGAAAGCAACATGCACAATCAAATGAAACCAGACTAAACACTGTCATCAACATTATTGCTATATTCTTCAGAGCTCCATATACAGTACAATTTCCTTCTTGACTTGCCATTTGTGAAGATTCTGGAGTTGATGCATTTCCGTAGTGATTAGTCTCTTTCTGCTATGAGGGGTTTTTACTGGTAGTTTAAAATTGATCTTAATCTTGAGCAATCAGCTAATCAAAGAGTAGGAGGGTTTGCAGCTAATGATAACAGAAAGGAATCAAGTATTAGATAGTGTGGTGAAGAAATGGAGATGATAAAGTGCGACATAGTTTCCTGGGTGGAAAATTCCACAGGTGACCTCATACCTCTAATAGATCACTACCTCTGCAACAGCTTCTGTCAATACGTTTAAAGGGATTAAGCTTAAATCAACAGCAGCCTTTTTCCTCTCACTGCTTATCAGGAAACACCTGTAAACTCCACTGCAGTTTGTTATTTTATCATGTTTCTTTATACAACCTGTAGCTTGTCAGCTGTTTAATCTTAACATTTCCAATATCTTTACGGGAGGTCAGCTGGGTCAATAACAGTTTGATGAAGCTCTTCCTCAAGATAAGCACCTCATGCTTTGTTTTCGTATTTCTTTGTGCAACAGAAGAACAAAGCAGAGATTCCGTGACAGTAATATGCCAATAAGTATAGTGTATCATATATCACAGCTTCTGCAACGGTTGAGTGTGTGTTTGTTCTCATAAGTATTACTGGTGAATATTCTTCTTTGCTTTTTGGCCCTGTACAGCCATCATCATTCATTTCTGACAGGCTTTGTGGCATCGCCGGGGCAAGCTTGGGCTTGTTCAGTCAGCCCTCCCAAGGTCTGAGGCATGCAGACTCGCACACACATTCATGCACACAAACACTACCTCTTATCCAATCAAATCGAGATTTGCTGAATGCCCCACCACTAAATGACTGATTTTGGAGAGAACATAGCTCTTCAGACGAGGTCAATCATGTGAAGCTTCTGCTAAAAATGGTACAGACACCTGCTAACCCATCTGACCCCCAGCGACAGACAGGTCCAGAACAGGACAGGATGGCATTACCTCCAGAATCTGTTGGGATGACTGACTTTGGTGTTATTAATGAGGTTCACCTAATTTTACTGTTTATATACATTATATTGTATAAACTTTATGTAAACAAAGACAATGAACAAAACATGATCTCTGTTGCATCATTTGGTTATTATTATCTTATATTGGTTAATTTGCCATGGCAACGAATAAAGAATGGTGTAGAAGCAAGGAGCTAATTTTTTTTTTTACCATAACTGTCAGTCCAACATGGTGGCAGTATAGACAAAGGTGTTTTGACTAAAAATGAAAGGGTCGAGTGTTAGCTGACACACCAATAACTAACACATAACAGCTAACCTGCATCTGAATTGTTTAAACTTTGGTCACATACATCACATAACTCTGGCAATGCTATCACTCAGTATGTTTACGGGCACATATCACATAACCATAGCGCATAACTGTTTAACTGGACTATAGTCTTTGACCCAGTCTATGCACATGAATGTAATCAATTTGTTTATGTCACCTCCACTACAATAGGTGATGATATGCAGTCTTTCAGCTTGTTAGACATCACAAACCATAACAATAATCAAGTACGATCAACCAAGTCATCATCAACCCAGAGGTAAACTGGCACAACAATGGACAACCTCGCAAATTTATACTCAACTACTGGTCAAGGGAGACAACCATTCTCCAGAGCCAAGGTCTTCTTGAGGTTTGTGTTTGTTAAAAGCCAGGTTTTCCTCACCACTGTCACCAAGTGTTTGTTCCTAGAGTATTCTGTTGGTGTCTGTGAATGGGTTCATTGAGAATGTGGTTTAGACCAGCTCTAAATGTAAAGTGTCATGAGATAACTTATGTTATGATCTGACACAATATAAATAACATTTGCTTGTTTGCTTGATAAATAAATACATTTGATCATACATAGAATACATTTTGTCTGTTCTACCTTTTGTGCAGATGATATGTATGCCGCTCAACCTCCAGGTCAGGATTTCGTTCAGAGCTCTAGCGTATGTCCAGCACCCTTCGTCCCATTCCTGTCTGACTGCTCTATATGCATGCAGGAATAGGTTGATTTTGATGTATTAGTGCAACTATTAAAACTTTCATATCAGCTATCATATTCGCATGCACTTTTAAAGTCTAGTTTTGGTCAGACTAATGAAATAATTTGTTTTTTAAGCGTCTGCATATAACCCATTACGAGTTGAACATGCAGGAACACACCACACTCTGCCATGTTAAATGCCTTGCTCAAGGGAAAATTAAACAACAATTTATTTAGCCATAACCTTCACAATTGTCCAACCTTGTACTGCCATCTTTGGGTGTATTCGAACCACAAACCTTTCCATCATCAGCCAGAAGAGCTAATCAATTGCACCACAGAGATCAGATTTCTGCATAGGTGTTTATTTATACTTTGTTCTTTTTATGCATTAAATAAAAAGATAACATCATTAATGACTAAAATGAAAGGTAAAAAATTATGATAATTGTTTTTAGAAGCTGTAAATTAGGTAGAAATGCTGGTGACAGGAAGTAGCATTTTCACATATGCAATGGTACATAATGTGCTACTGGCTATTCACAAACATTATATTAAATGCTAGTACTGTATGTATATCCACATATATCCAATGCACAGATCTGACCCTACATACTCTCAATTGGATCTGCATGTGCAACATCATGCAATACCACTAATTTCACAACTAAGGAGTATTGGGAAAGGGTCTACCACATCAGACAAGACCCCAGGTATAGGCTGTGTAGAGGAGGCCCTGAGACAGTCCAGCACATCACAGCAGGGTGTAAGATGATGTACAGAGTATGGACTGGAGGTCCCAGGGTCCACATGGGAGACACCCCCAAAGGTGACAGAGAACAAACAGGCCAAGATCCTGTGGGAGGTGATGGTAATGGCCAATCAGCCTGACATAGTGGTGGTGGATGAATATTGGAAAGAAAGAACACAAGAAGCTTGAGAAATACCAAGGGCTGAAAGAGGAGTTAGAGAAAATGTAGAGTGTGAAGGCAACAGTGGTACCAACAGTGATCGGAGCATTAGGGGCAATGATCCCGAAGCTGGGAGAATGGCACCAGCAGATACCAGGAATAACATCAGAGATCTCTGTCCAAAAGACTGCATTGCTAGGAACAGGTAAGATCCTGCGTAGAACCCTCAGGCTCACAGGCCTCTGGTAGAGGTCCCAAGTCTGAAGGAAACACCACCCAGGTGGGCGAGGGGAAGATTTTATATATGTATATGAAGTTATTTAGCTGACATTTTTAGGTACTAACAGCTGTAGCCTCCTCCTGTAAGTCAGGTGTGATCATATAATTTCCTCCCAAACTTGGCTGAAAAACCCAAAAACCAACATTAGACAATGCTGAGAATTATGTCTCAGCCCACTAAGTACAAGTCTGGTCTGGAGACAATATGGTCATTGTCCATTTCCTTTATTTCTCCTCTCAAGTTAAATGCTGAACAATTTGTCCTTAACAGTTTTCCTGTCCATTCAAGCTGTTGCTCTCACCTATTCGCTACATAAAACCAAACCCCTCCTTTTCTACCCCCTGACAAAACCAAGTACATAAACCCAACAGCTCCACAGTCCAGCCTCTTTCCCTGCTAGTATAGCTGACAGACACAACAAGTGTAGTGTTGGTCTGTTTACAGGGGGGCCTACTGAGTCCTGCCAGGGTCTTTATGGCCCGGGGAGGGTTGCAAGAGTGAATAGGCTCCTGCCAGTTGCCAGCGGTGGTCAGGGTTATACATGGGAGAGGGTCTCTGCAGGCAGCTATTGTCATGGTAAACGAAGGTTTGAATGGAAGAGGATGGACAGGACACACACATAAAACAGAGGAAAACATGAGGACAGGGAGGCAGAGGAGATAAACACCCGACCACCTCAGAGATGGTGTAGGCCAGCAGACAGGCTCAAAAGCTTTACAGTGACTTTCAATGCACAAATCTGACCCTACATGCTCACAATTACATCTGTAATGTCACGCAAGTGTGAACAATACCATTAATTTCACCAGTAACCAGTATTGGAAAGTTACATTTTAAACACAATAGGCTAAAATTTTCTAGAAACTCATTTAAAAATGTAAAAAGAGATGTGTTTCGGTTACCTAAAAAAATAATATAGATTTGACCCCTTTGTACTCACCAATGTTTTTATTAATAACTGCAATTCAAACACATGTTTGATTGTATTTATCTCAGCAACTACAATTGAGCTCAGTCATGTTATTTTTTAAAATTTACTTTTGAAAATAAATAAATAAATAAAATGCATGTGACTGTATTGCAGTTCCTGGAATGCCCACTTGAGGTTGGCTCCAAAGGTCCAGTTTTGCAGGTGAAATATAAATGCCTACAGACTGGTGCAAAAATGGGTTAAACCTCTACTATATACTATTTATTGGGGTGTATTTTTATTCAACTAGCCTAAAATTATGGTAGTTAGGGCAAGTTTCATACCACTTAACCAAATATGGACATTTGTTGAAAAAAATCTTCAAATCAGTAGCTCATAAACATAGTACCATTGAGGTTTCTTCCTCTGTACTTCTACAATCTATGTAAGTAATATTTATAACAGCTCCATTATATACTATTTATATATACTCTAAAGTAAAGTAAGTTGCTCACCACCTTTTTAAACATAAAGGATTTTGTACCTAAATATTAAATAAATGAACTATATATGTAGATGGAACATTAATCAGAATGAAGAAAAAATAATAAAAACATTATAACATTATCAAAATCATGGGATGAAATAATAATGTGAGAAATTGTTTTGCAGTAAAACTTTAATGCTGCTCTCATCCTTGTATGGCTGGTGGTTCATTATCTTACATAATTCCTGACTATTTATATACATCCAAGTAAAAACTTTGTGTAGAAGCATAATTGGATCATTTGTCAGCTGCCATGTTAAAGCAGGAAGGGCAGAGAAAGGGTTAAAAGGCTCCGATTGCCTGATAATCCTCTGCCGTTAAAAGCCCTTCAGAAAGACGTGACGTGTGTGAGGTAATCAGTGAAAGATTCAAGTGTGTCGGCAAGTGTTCAGTACACACACAGACACACACACACACGCGCACACACTACAGACTGAACAAAAAAGGAGGGAAAAGGCTGAGCTCAGGAGGGAAGAAAAAGTACAACAAGCACTCCTCCTCTTACTCTTTTCCTTTTCTTTCTCGGCTCAGGCCTTCTCTCCCCTTTTCTCTCGCTCCCTGTTGTGTCAATACAATGTGACAGTCATTTTCACTGGAGTTCTCTCTCAATAAAACACACAGACACAGAGTGAAGAATGGCTGATATGACCTTTTTCTTCCATCTCAGTCTTTTATTCCTCCATCGTCTTGTTGCCACCTTTTCTACTTGTGTTTGTTTTTTGTACTCTTTGTCTTGTCTTTCAGTTGGGCCACCTCACTGTGGCCATGACCACAATGATTTCCATCCCCCCCCTTTTTTTTTTTTTTTTTCTTATGGAGTAGTAAGGAGAAAAACCAAGCTGTTGGAAAATACATTCAAATGACGGCCCACAGTTATGTTCACATAGTTTGAACTTTCTGTCTCTACCACAATCACTGGGCAGATGCTTTTCAACCACATTAACAACTGATCATTAACGCTGCTCAATGATTTCTTAGGAAATATATGCTTCAGAGATTAAACATGAAAAATCTTATATACTTTAATAAAATGAATGAATACAAATGACAAAGTGCTGGTTAGTTCATGCTTTCAATATATATGATGGTATGTTATTACCCATACATGTTGGTCTATGTACATATATACAATGGGTATATAATGTTCAACTAGAACGACCTGAAAAGTGAACGTATTGGAATGTGCAGACAATGTTTTAAGGTAGATCTGTAGCTCTGAGACAAACATTCCTTTTGAATAAAACTCAGTCTCAGAATTTCACATATTGGCCCAAGACTATATCTTAGAATCTATATCCAACTAGCACTTTTGTCTTAATATTCCTTTATTAATGACTCAACTTTGGTAAAGTTTAACTGCTTTTATTCTGGAGCATTTTACTTCTACACCAGTGTTATTTGACAATTGTTTTTAGCTTTTTTTATTATTATTATTTTATTTTCTCTTTTTTTAATTTCTCTTTTTCCAGCTTTACCTCCTAAAAATAACTTTTACAAAGTATGAGGGTACATTCACTTTACTGATATACAAAAAACGTCCTGTTCTTTAATTAATTCCTTAATTTTCTTGCAAAATACCTTCCATCACTGTCTACGCCATCTATTCACTACAATTTGACATTAGGATGTTTAATTGACTGTCACTAATAATAGGATTGTAGTCATTCATCCTCATGGCCATCACAGATTATGATACTAATAGTGACAGGTAGAAGGTAAGGGGTACTGCATCACTGACCTTTTTTCCTATTAATGCAAATGTATGTTTAAGAGAACAATGAAGATA
This sequence comes from Maxillicosta whitleyi, assembly GCA_029822895.1. Taxonomy (NCBI): domain Eukaryota; kingdom Metazoa; phylum Chordata; class Actinopteri; order Perciformes; family Neosebastidae; genus Maxillicosta; species Maxillicosta whitleyi. The sequence continues at coordinate 8,318 of JAPSES010074525.1, forward strand.
GTAACATTAGTATGTGAAAATGTATGGTTTACCTTTTACAACAGTTACTGGATAGTATATGTACAGGCTATGTTTTTATAGAATAAAAATGTCATATTATAATAGTATGTCATATTCTATTTATGTGCAAGCATTAAATACACAGGGATCTAAAGTTGAACTTGCAGGCTGTTAGGATGCCCTCTAATTACAAAAGACTTATGGTAAATAGAATCCTTTATTATACTTTATCAACTGCAGGGTGTATTTTATAATATAATCATATGCCTAAACCGTATACACCAGGGGTCACCAACTCCGGTCCTGCAGGTCCAGTATCTTGTATGTTTTAGATGTTTCCCCTCTTCGCACAATTGGAAGCCATTAGATGGTGATCAGGCTTCTGCAGAGCTGGGTGATGAGCTGATCATTAGTTGAACCAGTTGTGATGGAAGAGGTACAGTAAATATTTAAAACATGCAGGATACTGGGGCTCAAGGACTGGAGTTGGTGACCCCTGCTATACACTGAACTTTAACCATCCATCCTGAGTTGTCCTATGTTTGATATTGTGTGTCCATATGATGACAGTCTAAGTCTAAGTTCCTCATGGGGATAATAGGCTGGTTGAGGTTGTGTTGTCATTTGTGCAAAATATAGGCAAGGTAAGGCAACAGAAGAACAATTCAGTGGTTTCCATAAAATATATGTTAACAACATGTTCTCACGCTGCCCAGATTTTGAAATATAGTCTATCCTTAGTGTCATTTTTTTTTTTTTTTTGCACACAGTGGCAACATAATACCATGACTAATTTTGAGTGGGGTTTCACCATTCAAATAGCTTTGTTATGGTTATTTATTTATTTATTTAATTTGGTATGGTAAGGGGAAAAGAGTGGAAATGAGAAATATAGAGAGAAATGACATAGGAGGAAAGTTGACCTAAACCCTGGTCTCGTATGTCTTCTTCTCCAATATAACCACCTCAAGCACCTGCTACTAAGGCTTTTGTTCCCTAACATCACTGAGCCCACAGCTAATTGGGTTAGACTGGCTTCTACATGCTGAATATTGATGGTATAATGGTACCATTGAGTGACAATGGGCTCTTGTTAAGAATTTTCCCATTGTTAGTTAAACCTGTAACTTGCTTTAATAGGACCAAGGTGGATAACTACTAACTATTATGAAGAAACATCTTTCTTTATTAGTGTATCATACTTATGGACATGCAACACACACTGAACTTTGAAACTGAACTGCTGCATATAACCCATAAATATCCATTGCTAATTTTGTGGCAGTTCAAATTAATTTTACTTTTTATTTAACTTTTGTTTTATTATCACTTATTACAATACAATACACTGTGTTTTGTATTTTCCACTGTAAATCATGTATTTTCCTATATTTAATTTCCTATATTTAATTTACATGTTCATGAAAACTCATGAATTCAAGAAACTTTAAAGGGATAGTTCGGGATTTTTGACATGAATCTATATTTCATCCTGGTCATCAGTGTCCACATCCACATTGACTTACCCCAGATAGTGTCCTGTGAGCCAAGTTCTGGTCCAGTTTTGGTTAAAACAAAAGTTTGCGGGGTCACTAAAATAAAACGTTTTTCTTCTAAAAACAGCATGTGTTCAAAAGACTGATTTATTTGCATCACAGACCAATGTCCATGAAAAACTCACACCTCGTAATCACTTGGCCCTACTTTCTTTCATTTAATATCAGTGCGCTGTCATGCTGCTGACTGTTGTGCATTAGTTAGAAACTTTTTCAGCAGTGAAACAGGTAGACTATTTGTCATTTGGCAGCACGCAGAGATACGAAGAGAAAGAAAATAGGGTCAAGTGATTACGACGTGTGACTTTTTGTGGACATTGGTTTGTGATGCAAATAAATCAATCTTTTGAACACATGCTGTTTTTAGAAGAAAAACATTTTATTTTATTTATTTATAAAACTTGTTATTCATTTCAATTCAATTCTGTTTATTCGCCAGACTCTTGTCCAAAACCACATACATAGTACATATACACATCAAGACAGACC
>JAPSES010074526.1:0-10361 GCA_029822895.1 Maxillicosta whitleyi
GGACTTTCGAACATAGCTATGGATTCTCTTCCCCACATTTCCCATGAAATATCAGGTCACCTATATTTATACTTAACGACTTGTTCCACCGTCCTGCTAAATCTGTCCACACAACAATACCAAAGTGAATATAAACGGCTACAAATTGACAAATCCTATCTGTTGTTGTCCAACCACAGCGGCTTTAATCTGCAATGAAGGTGAAGCATCTACTCATCTGTAACGTTTAATACCTATTGAACCATTAATCCTATTAAAACATGGACATAATTGGTGTAAAATCCAGGTTTTCATCTTTTCGTGGTCATCGTATATGATCGATTTGGACCTTCAGAGGCTCCGTAGTTACCATGGAAACACCGTCATCTTCTACAACATTGATTCACCAGTAATACCCATGGAGTTGGATCAGTGACAGTGGATGGAAACACTTGTTTTATGTTCAGTTAATGATGTATTTTGCTGAAAAAGTCACATAATCTTCCATTTTCTCTCCTCCTGACATAATAACCTTTGAATTTACTCTGAGATTTTAAGAACGTCTACATAATTTGTAAATTAAATATAGAAAAATGCCTGATTTTTACTGAAGAAATGCAAAATAACAGAGGATAATATTACGATAAACACTAAAGAAACTGCAAATATGGAGAAAAATGAATTTGTGAACTGGGTTTATGTTCACTTAGTGATATATTTGCTGAAAAAGTCACTGTTTCTTCAGTTTTCTGTTTCTGATGTAATAACCCTTAACTTTAATCTGAGCATCTACATGATCAGTAAATTAAATACAAGACAACTAAATATTTTACAGTAAAAAAAACAAAAAATATAGGGGATAATATTACAATAAATGGTCATAAGTGACTTAAGGATGATTAAACAAAGATTAAAAGTCTTTGTGTATGTACCAAAAAAGAAGCATTGGGTCTTTATGGGTTATCGAACTCTCACCTTGTAGCCTCCACAGGTGAGTCCGGCATTTCTTTTAGCCAAGACACATTTCATTCTCAGAAAGAAAGAACGCTCCATTTCATATTCTGCAAGAAATCATAAAAACAATACGTTAGCGTGCGTTGGGTCCAGGTTAAATAATGGAAGACAATACAAATGAGGTGTCCTTTACCTTGGACGAAGTGTGAATGGTACGGCTGGTGAGCGGTGAGGACGGCTGTCATTTCATCGTGATCGGCCGGGTGGATGTACTCGTAAATGCTGTTTCCCGTCAACTCTACCTGTTGATATAAACACTGATCTCAGAGGCATTGACACGTTTTACCACACATTAGTGGAGATGCCGATGAGTTCAATCCAACCAACCTGCGACAGGCCCAAGTGGACAGACGCCGTTTCTGATATGTACATGATCTTCCCATCTGGAGCCACCACGAAAATGAAACCATCTAATGTCTGAAAGGAGCGATAAACACATTGCAGCACAACATATCAACAAGGCCTTCACTCTGCAGTAACATAATTATGCTAATATATGTTCATTAGCACACTCCTATAAATCGCGTGGCGTGTAGTTATGATTTCATATCATGTAAATAAACACAACTGGTAGACACGTATCATTCTCACCAGCATCAGGACACAATGATGATATAAATATCCGAGTTGAACATGAAAAATCTAGTGATATTGGGTGTGGATTCCCAAGAAAAGAACAAAACCAACAGTGCGAGTCCATGTCTGTGGTTTACTACCTTTAGCGCTTTGAACCGAAGACCAGTTGTGGAATTTAATAAAGTATTTTTACTTCATTACTGTACTTAAGGAAAATAATAATGCATACTTTTACTTTTACTTCACTACATTTTGTGGCAGTTATCTGTACTTTCTACTCCTTACATTTCAGAAATCGATGCCGTTACTCGTCACATATTAACATCTATTTGTCGAAATCGTTTTTAAATTACTTTTCGTCTAATGTTCAATCCACATAATATAGTTGTGACACTGAGCAGTGACATTGGCAGAGGCATGAATAAGTATGTCTACATTGTGTGAGTACTTGTACTTTTATGCTTTAAAGTACATTTTAAAGGAAGTACTTAGACGTGTGCTTCTGGTTCTGTGTGTAACTGTTGTCTTTGTGCTTCATGCGGTTTTTTTCATAAATTACACCCTGTAGAGTTACACTATAGAGTGAAATTTGTCCTTTTTTCTCACCTCGAATTCCCTTATGTCACCATTTCTTTACTTCATTCTGCATAATTTTTGCGGGGCGCTGAGATCGGCGACACGTCAGTACAACTGTATCCGTATTCCCATGTTTGTTTGTGTTTTAACGTTTATCTTGATCTTGATTTCGTTGCTCTGAAATATGTTTATGTTTTACGTGCAATGACAATAAATGGCAATTCAATTCAATTAGTATTTTTACTTAAGTAAGATTCTTGATGTAGTACTTCTACTCCTACTTGAGTAAATATTTTGCAGGGTATTGGTACTTTTACTTAAGTATTAAACTTCAGTATTTGCTACACCCCTGCTCAAAAAAAAAAAAAAAACTTCATAAATACACTGTTACATCTAAAAAAAAAAAAAAAAAAGTCAGTTTACTCTTTGCTTTATAGTCAGCTTTGTACAAACAGCAGGAGACGCTTTGTTGAGGACTATTTTCAGTGGTGGATTAATCCAGATTCAGTGCTTTAGTGAGTGTTTTGGCAGACCATGTATGGAGAACAAGACTATAAACCTGACTCAGTTGAAAGACGAATGGGCCAAAAATTCCTGCAGAGCGTTGTGGTGAAGCTCAGAGAAACCAGCACCGACGGTTTGGTTGGGGTTATGTCATTTAAAGGCGATACCAGTGAATATTGATGCAGACTCTGTAAACTTTTGACAGTCTAAGAATATAATGAAGGAAACTATGGAACGACCTGCCTCCATATCAGACCGGCCTCTTCTCCGTCTCCTTTTAAATCTCTTCTTAAAACCCATTTTGGCTTTTGAAACCATGTGAGATGTTCTAAATGTATCATTCTTAGTTATTTTATTCGATATTGATTTTATTGACTCTTATCCTTAATTTGTTGTTGTTTTTAACTGTACAGATTGTATTGCTTTTATCTTGTCTTGTTTTTTTTAATGCATTTATTTTCCTGTTCAGCACTTTGGTCCACTGTGGTTGTTTTAAAGTGCTTTATAAATAAAGTTGGATTGGAAATAAAATCTGACACAAGCTGTAACATGTGACACAGGAGGAATGTTATTATGATGCATTTACTGTTTTGAGTAAATAGGGTTTTACATTCAGGTTACATAGTGCAGAAATATCACATCAATCATAAAACCATTATTATTTTCATACTTTTTGAGTTTGTATTTATCGGCTTCCTTAGTTTACTCATACTTTTATTTAGTTATATATTTCTTTACCATATATAGGTGTATATACATATGTTTTTGCTGATCATCATCTTTTTCTCATGTTGCGATCATAACTAGAGGGAGGAGTATGAGAGATGATTTAACCCATGAAAAACAAACAGCCACCGGCGGCAAAAATCATCCAACGATGTAACATTTTTATTGGCTATGGATGGAAAATAGCCCCTAGCTAAACCTGGCATATTTACACAAAGAAATGTTTTTATTTGTACTGAGTGTTCCTTAATATGTACTGTCCTCATCAAATGAACAAACAAATACACGTGTAATGTTTAATACCTGTTTGCCAAATGGAAAAAATGACAATTTCACCAAAACTCCGATTTTTTCAATGAAATGTTTTGGCGCTTTGTCACTTTTCCGTTGGACGTATGCACAAAACTTTACCGATATTTACTAAATATAGGAAAAAACGGTGTGTAAAGTTGTGATTGTGTGAAATGTGATTATTTGTTTAATTATAAGAAGTCAGTCCATGAGCCACTTTAGGCCCCGCCCCCTCCAGGTTGTTGGCTGTGGTGCTCTGTCCTGTTCAACCAACATTAGAACATTTTAGGTAACCGGCTTGAAGTTTGGACATATTTTCAATTTTTAATCCAACCGCTGCTGCTGATAAACAATTATGTCGTACTCAGAGAAATGTTCATCGGAAGTGTCCTTATATGTGCAAATGTCGTGATGTAACTAGTTATAAATGCAACAAATTACAAAGGAATTAAAACAGGTTCTTGAAATCCACTTGATTTTTGTCGAAATTAATATAAAGATAGTTTTTCAGCACCTGGGGGGTTCACATTCAAACTTTATGATCTATTAGGGTTCAAATAGACAAATAAATGAGCCAAAGACTAATAAAAGTGCTTTTAGATAATAAATATGAGCCTTTTAAGTAAACTCACTTATCTGAGCTTACAGTGTATTATACCCCACCCAATAGGGTTCAAGGTCCTAAATGAAGTCATGACTATTGTACTTTTTGTGTATATTATCTTCTTGCCTGGAAGCAGAGTCTGTAATAATAGTGTGATTGATTAAATGATTGAATGTTACTTGTAAAATGCAGTAAAAAAGGCATGTTTTTCCTTTCATTTATCATCCTCTTATACATAAAAAAAAATCTTTATTTGTTATCAGGCATTTGTGACATTATTGTGTTGTTTTATTTTCAACTCACTGGCCTAAAAACATGTTGCCAGTGCTTATTTTTTAAACCATTAATATGTATAATCCCAGCATTATTTGCCACTTACACTTGCATCACATAACAACATTACTTTCCACGTGTGCTATACCAGGAAGTGTGGAAATACATCAAATGACTCCTCTGTGTTTTCACGCTTTCACAGTGAAATCAATTTGGTTAATGTTTGGAAAACATCACAGAGAGGTTCAAATATGAATACAATGGGAGATATGGCTTTGCACACTTTCTCTATATTAAACCAAACCTTCGTAACGTTCCCTCATTAGATGCTTTTTCATCAACCCTCAAATATCGCAAATATAATTTTCTGCATAAAAATTTACCTAATAGAAAAAAGAAAATTTCACCAAAACCCTCGTTTTTCATTTAAATGTTTTTGCACTGGGAAGAGGTGGTTTTTCGGGTTTTGCTTAATTGACATATTATGCAAAACTGAAATGGAAAGACCTTTTTTTTCCGCAAATACAGTCATAAAAACCTGGATGTGGACGGACATTACAACAAGCAAAGAAGAAGAATTTTAAAAGAAACATGATACGGTATGTGAGGACACACCAGGAAACTGAATAATTATATAATTTTGTACGACGTAGAGGGTAATATATAATAATAATGAATTTATCTGTAAATAAACACCATATTTACATTCATCACCTTGTTTATGGAATGACTTCTCGTGTCATCTCGCGATAAGAAATAAACAAATCATCACATTTGGGATTTAATGGTAAAACTGATGTTGTTTTTGACATTCAGTAAATATTGGTAAAGTTTCGCGCAGATGTCCAATGGAAAAGCAACTATTGTAACCAATATGGCTGCCACTATGGTGACATTTTAGTCAGTCATTACATTTGGCTGATGCTTTTATCCAAAGCGACTTACAAGTTATAGGCATGTATAACGTAAAGGGCCCACTTGGGATTCAAACTGGCAACCTTCTGCACCAAAGTGTAGTGTAGACCACTAAGCTATCCAGTCGCTATTAGCAATTAGCCTAGTCAGTTTCTTTTTTCAATTGTTTTTCTTAACAAATCTCTACTTAACAAATGGAAAAAAAGAGCCATCATCGAACAAACAATGTAATAAATGGAAAGAACAACCATCGACGCAAGAAAACGCAATAGAATAGAAAAATGCAACATTACTTCCCAATTCTGTTAAACCGACACCTTCCAAAACTCTATGGGAATGATGTAGATGTGACAGCCAACATAAACAAAATCCTGATTTCACATGTGTTGTTAATAGATTTGTTCAAAGCAGTAGCTTGGAAAGTCTGCGTTTGTGTGTATCTTTTGCCCAGACTTTTGTCTCTCAGGCTGAACTGCGCATAATATGAAAAGAGCAGAAAGAGGAGAGAGCCTTGTTTTGAAGTTTGTTTATATTGTTTATCCAATATGGTGTTATGCTGTTATTGGCCAGAGATGCAAAAAAAAAAAAAAAAAAAAATTAACGTCGGAAATGTTTTCAACGCCGCAAAACAAGAATTAAATAGAAAATACAGACAGATGGAAGAGTTTTTGCAGGTAAATCTACCAACAGAGGGTTAGAAGGATTAATATTGAAAAAAATCTATATATTGTTTTTATCTTTTTATGTTACATACTTTACTTTTAACATATACATGATCGCAATAAGCTATTTAACTTTTATTTTATGGTGGTAGTGTACTGTAACATTACGTAAGCTTTTTTAAACACAAAAGTACATCTACTGAAGTAAAAGAAAAAAAAATATTAATGCATTATAAATAAGATAATGCATTATAATTTTTAAAACTGCATTAATGCATACACTTTTGGCATTTTAAATTAAAATTGCACAGGGTTGATTTTACTTAAATAACTCAAAGAAATTCATATAAATGACTGATAATGACAGATATTAATAGAAGATGCAGCATGTAAACGACATATATACTCACACATGGATGTAATTTCAGTTTTATGTGAAGGTAATATGGACGCACATGGTCAAATGAAATGTATTGTGACACACACACACACACACACTAGCAGCCTCCATAAAGCTGTTCCTGTTTTGGTGTGAGCAGTAGCAGCCGAGGCGTTTGGTTTGTCCGTATCCAGCCCACGGTGGCGTTGGGCCGAGCCGTAGCCCTGCAGCCGTGCTCTATTGTGTTGTTGCTGATGTGAGAGGGGCTGCAGGACAGACCGAGGCTGTGTGCGTGACCAGGAATGTGTTCAGCTCATTTCACTCTTAAAGCACAAGAATGAAGGCAGCAGGAGGCGGCCGGTAGCACTCACTCAACCACACACACAGTCTGCAGCAACAACAAAACCAACCAGAGACAATAATCACATTAATATGAGGAAGTTTCCGCCAACAGAAGGCGTGTGTGGACCCAAATTCTTCACTTGCATTCATGTTTTATGAACAAGTTGTAAATCTACCTTTGGACTTTTATAGAGTTTTATATGTTAATGAGAATTCCAACAAAGGGGAAGGTGTTTTTAAAGCCTCAGCCAACTGCAGATTTACTACTAAATATTTTAATAATCACTGGAATGGTTTGAGCCATAAGAAAGATGATTCCAATGTCTTAAAAGTGAATATTCTCTCCTCTGTGGCAGTAAACAGAACATCTTGTGAATCAAACAAGATGTTTGTGGAGATTATCATGAGCTTGTGGAAACCTTTTAACCATTATGTAAAGGAACAACTAACTGATTATTCAAGCAAATAATCATAAGTCGCCGCTCCTTTTTCACATGCTTTTCTCACACTGACAGGTGGAAACATCAACGCAAAACAATCTTAGGTAACAGTAAAAGTACGTCTGATGCTTAAAACGTGAATATGTTTGTACCTGTAGGAGATGAGAGCCTAATTCCTGGCTGACTCCATCCAGGGAAGTGCTCCGGCTCACATGACCCCAGGACTCCCCGAGACCTGTTACACAAATATGATTAATAAAAACACACATTTACCAAGGGAACCCACCAATAAGTATTCTGAGATAACATTATTTTTCACTTTAATATCAGAATATCTGCACAAAACCAAGACCAGATCTCTATAAATTGCTAGTTAAAAGATTTAAAACACATTAAATTGCATCTACAGTCATGGGAAAACATTATTAGACCACCCATGTTTTCTTCAATTTCTCGTTCATTTTAATGCCTGGTACAACTAAATGTAAATTTGTTTGGACAAATATAATAATAACAAAAATATCTCATAATAGTTTAATTTCAGAGCTGATATCTATCCATTTAACATGTTTTATTGGTAAAAACCAAAATTTCTTCAGTTCTTAAGTCAATATCTATGTCATTATACTGATAAAAAACAGTGCTTTTAGACATTCCATGTTTGCTTTTCAGTCTGTTTTAGTCACATGACACACACAGGTGTTAGTATTTGATTGTTTTTGATGACTTTTGATGGTCTAATATTTTTTCCACAACTTAATCTGCACAAAACCTGATTTTTTAATGACCACTTCTCAATAAATTGCCATTTAAAAGCATTAAAATACATTAAATTGCAGCTATTGAAGAAAAATTATTAACTTTTTTTTTTTTTTGCTAAAAATGGAAATAAATAAATATCAGAGCAGCTTGTTTCTGCACAGCTGTGTAACATAATGTGAGGCTACTGCGCAATGTCTGCAGGGAAATGTTTATAAGGCCCAACATGTCTATTAAACCTGCTCTGACCATCCAGGTCCAAAACCAAAAGCACTACAATCTCCTACAACGTGCTAAAGCTCACGGTCTGAATTCGTGCTCCAGCTCCTAAAATACCCCGAACTACCAAAATAGATCCGGATTCTGGGACTTGAACTGAATCCGGATCACTGCAAATGCTGTCGGGGTGGAAGTATTGTTCATAAACCCCTCACAACAGTAGTAAAAATACCAGCTCACAGAGACTCCAGAACCGAGCAATCAGGAGCCTGAGTGAGTGCATCAGCAGTAGCAGCAGCAGCAGCAGCAGCTTCGGCCCATTGAAATGCAAATCCCGGCCTGCAGAGTAAACAGGGCGGCATGAGGGGATCACTGCGCCCCGCCGCCTCTGCGCTGCGCACTGAGCACAGATATAGACTCCGCGTTTGGACAAGAAACAATCCAATTAGACCCGGAAACACTGAGGAGGATCATGCAGAAGTCAATATAAAGAGAAATAGTAGCATATCACACGAAAAAAAAAAAAAAAAGAAACTAAGAAAAAAACTAAAACGCTCATTTAAGGCGTATGGAATAAGGTCAGTTTAGTTTTTACGCACAAACTGGAAAAAAACGCAAAGTTTACGCACAATAAATAATTTGACTTAAAAGAGCTCTGTCCTGAACTCATTGTTTCGGTGAATGAAATGGGATTATTTAATACTCTAATAATAATAATAATAATAATAATAATAATAATAATAATAATAATACACAGACTTTCCTGACACTAATATAATTATCTGTAATAATTAAAGTGGTTGAAGAACTGGGCCGCAGGTCTGGATCCCAGTGCGGGTCGTGGACTGCGTGGGTCGTTCAGGACTGTTCCACTTGACCTGCTGAGTGTGGAATGAACGAACCATGCTTCATCCGTAGGTGTTTTATAAGATGTTAAAATTAATAAAAAGCATCTGGATTCTTAATGTGTTCTGTTTCAGTGTAAATTAATTTGAGTGGGCACATGTTTACAGTAAGTTTATTATTATTTGCTGCTTTTATTTGATGACGCATAGTCGCAAATACAATAAGAAAAGGTTTTTGTTTTTATTATATTTGTCTGATATGATGTAGGAGGCTTTATTTTCGATTTACATGCATGTATTATTTAATCAATTAAAACACACTATCCATCTTCTCTGTGTGCACGTAAGCATAAATGTCCTCTGTGATAATGGACTATATAAACAAAAAAACTCACAATTTTCATTCATGATACCAAGACTGAAAACATTTATAGCCTAGGCCTGCAGAAAAAAATAAACACTATGTTTTATAGGCTACATAAATAAAAATCGAAAAACTTCAAATTAACGTTTTTCACTCTTTCTTTTATCTTTAATCGTATTTTTCGAATTACGTTTGTTACATTATATCATGAAAATTATAGTATTTTAGTATTACTATTATATAGTATGCAATTAATTATAGGGTAAAAATAAATATCAATCTGTATCTTAAAAAGCAAAATGTAAATGCAAGAAACTAAAATACAATTGAATTAATGTAAAATAAAATAAACCGATTTCTGAGAACATTAAAGCACCGAAAAATATGTTTATTCTTAAAGAACAATTTAGCTAAATTTGACTAAAATCCACTGATAATAACATTCACAATAAAAATGATTTATTTAACTAAATAATAACAATAGTAGGTTATATGTTAAATGTTATTCTAATGCATGCTCAGGGTTTATAAAAACTATAAATACAACGTAAAATCAAATAAATAATACATGAATAAATAAATATATAATAAAACATGTTTGATTTTCATTATTGTTATTTGTTTTCATTTCTATAATCTGTCAATACAGCATGGCTTTTGTATAATACAAATATAACGTCATTTTTATTTATTTATTTATTTATTTTAATATCAATATATATTTTTTTATGTGTTTTGCGAAATTGCGCAGGATCTTTGCGGGGTGGGGTGTCGCGTAATTTAACCCCGGACGGACACAGCGGCAGAGGTTAAAGGTCATCCTCCTGACAAGTCTGAGCTCCATAAATAAAACCGACCCCCCTCCATCCCCACACACACTGTCACACACTTCC
>JAPSES010074528.1:0-10361 GCA_029822895.1 Maxillicosta whitleyi
CTGATGACCATGAAAAGATGAAAAACTGTATTTTACACCAGTTATTTACATGTATTGATAGAATTAGTGGATCAACATGTATTAAACAGTTTAGATCAGTAGATGGTTTTGGTCGCTGGTGTATATTTGGGTTTTTATGGGTTAATATACTGTAACAGATCCATGTACTATGCAGATATATGCATAAAAACTGCTTTCTAATGTTAAATAAAGGGCAGATTGAACACAACTTCAACATACAAAGTCTGTTATTGAAATAGACATAAAATACTGTATAATCACAAGTATTAGTAGAACCCCAAACAGATATGTCACTAAGATCCACATGACTCCCCTGTCATTTGACCGGTTTGATAAAGGTGATTATCATAATTATATAAAAGTACTTCCAACTATGTGATTTGTGACAAGTATTTACTGTAAACACACACAGTGACTGCAAAATATTAACACATGTTTTTACCGTTAAAACTCATTTTTAACTTTTTTAGAGTTTATTTGCATAAACGTAGTCACCCTTCCATATGTTACCTCTGACCTCTGTCTTGGACATATGGTAGATCTGGATGAAGGACATCCACAGACACACTCAGTTTAGTTTTTAATCTAGTGTGTACAGGCTGAGGATTCTGGGAAATGGAGTTCATTAACGACAAAAGCTAACTGTTTTTTCACAGAAATATTATTCACATCAACAGAATGTGTAAATTCTAATATTTTGGAGGCAAAGCTGATTAAGCAACTGATTTCATCCACATCTAATGGTGCAAAATCTAGATGGGAGTTATTTGTATATTTTAACCCATAAAGACCCAAGCAACCACAAACAGTCAAAACTATCTACTGATCTACACTGTTTAATAAGTTCTGATCCACTAATCGTATTAATCTATGTAAATAATTGGTGTAAAATGCAGTTATTCATCTTTTCATGGACATCAGATATGAGCCATTTGGACATTCACAGGGTCCGTAGTTACCATGGAAACACTGCCATTTTGGGGGTAAAATCCAAAGAGTTGGATCAATGACAGTGGATGGACACACTGGATTTATGTTCAACTAATGAGAGATTTTGCAGAAAAAGTCAATTTTTTAAAGAAAATTTCTCTGTTTCTGATGGAATAATTCTCAACTTTATTCTGAGTTTTAATATCTACATGATCAGCAAATGAAATATAGAAAAATAGCTGATGAAAAAGCACAAAATAGAGGATTATGTCATAATAAATTGTGATAAATCATGTAAAAAAAAAAAAAAAAAAAAACTTAAATCTATATTTAAAAAAAAAAAACACATATTTTGGAACTGCCACAAAAGTCCCACTGGGTCTTCATGGATTAAAACAGTAGTTTCCTTGTTTCCAAGCCCAGAAGCCTAATATTACCCATCAGCCCCTGTCAGTGTTCTGCCCAAACTGAACGTACAGAACATTGTATCAGGGCAGATGTATGTGTATTAATAACTGCATGGCTGGGGGTCTCATTTATAGAAAAGTACCTGGAAGTTCAGGCAGAGGAAGTTTTAGGTTCAGTATTCTGTTCCTGAAGTAACACGACCACGTTAAAAGTCCATTTACATCAGCTGAGCACAACGTACCAGGGTCTGTGATCATAATACGTCTCTTTTCAGCCATAGTTTATTTTGTGATTTGTTATAAAAGGTCTGAAATGTAGCTGTATTTAACCCTTTTGTGCAAAGTGGTCAGTACAATGGATTCAAAGCTTGTATATTTATGGGTTTTGTTGTTTTAGTTCCATATCTGCCAACACAGTGGACACTTATGCACCATCCCATAATACACTGTCATTCACACTGTTACTGTAACTATGCTGTTCTTCATAAACTTGATCTGAAGTGAAAAGGTTTAGTGTAAATCAACAAACAAAACTTTTTTTTTCTTTTTGCATTTTATCTCCATGAACTGAATAATAACTAGTATTAGCAGCATTAAAAAATGTTTTTATTGCATAGTTTTCCATATCACTTTCTGATATTAGGTTTTAAATACATGTTTCTTTGCTTCAAAGGGTAAATGCATGGTGTCTGGCTGAATGGACATTAATCATATTGTTTTTTTCATGCCTAAAGAAGATTAAAAGCACTCAGGAAAAATATCTTAACTAAGGTTTTCATAATTCATTCATGAAAGGGTTAATATATTGGTTCCCACTATTGCACTGTATGTTAATCCTCATTTGTTTACATTAAAATCATGATAAATACAGCTTTAATTTCATAGAAAAGCCAGTCAAAAACTTGTCATTGTTGAAGTCATTAATGAATCATTTCATTCAAATTTTGCAGATTTTATCTTAAACAACATGAGGATTTAGTACATGTTTGATGTGATAAAAAAAAAAACTAAAAATGTGAGTTTAGCCCTTTTACGCATAAATGATTAAAAGTCAAAGGGAAGTTTCTTATTAAAAACGTTCTATTTCCATTGGACTCTAACTTGCTGATGTTCATTTCAGTTGAGAATCCAAACCGTCACTGTAGTGGATGGATGTGGTGCCTGAGGAGGCTTTATGGAGCAGAACACCTGAACTGAACCAGACTTTACAGGCTGAAGACCTCAGGTGTGTTCGGGGGTCTCACCTGGACTCGGGGTACTTGGTGAGCGTGGCCAGGCTGCTGGTGTACATGTGTCCGCCCACGTCGATGTGGACGGGGGCGTTGGCCTTGGTGAGCTGCGCAGGCGACGGGATACCCTGGGCCGTCATGGGCGACACCGGGGAGCGGCTCAGAGACATCCTGGACATGCTCCGCCCCTCCTGCAACAAACGGACACCTGAGGTCACACTTTTATTTAACAATTTCTCTTACTGTATATATTGTATTTCTATTGTATCCTGCTGCTGTTACATGATAATTTCCCAGCTTGGGATGAATAAAGTACTTCTATCTATCTATTAACCTGCACACGCCAAAAACCAGACCAGCTGAAGACCAGCAGGGGTGGGTTTAGGTTGGGGGGGGTTGTCCTGTTGTAGGTTTGCTCGTGTGTAGCCATAGTTTTCTAAAAAGCACTGACTGGTTCTTTTTGTGATGCTCATCAACACCACATCTCACTCACATTTTATTTTGCAGAAAAACTCCCCCTTTCTTCATATTCTAATGTATTAAATCATAAACCTGCATCATGACTGAACAAACACATGGTTTTAGTTAATACACGACTTTTTTGTCTCGACTAAACTGACTTTAAAACTTCTGAAAATCTGTTTAACAACTTCAATTTTATTCTAATTGATTCTGTTTTTTCACTTTTGAAGGATGTTCATCAGTGGTTTTGGTATTTTAATGTTATTATTCACTTATACAGTATTTTACATACTTTAATAATAGATTTTATTCCACAAGATGGTTATCATTTTTAATGAATTTACATATTCAATTTTATTAACTTTCTCACTTATTTCTATTCCCTGATTTGATTTGATTATGACCGACTGTTTCTTTTAATGATTTTCCTTTCTGTATTTAACAGATATATTTGATGTTTTATCTACTATTAGTTTTTTTTTGGTGTTAGATGGTGCATATTTTTCACATCTTTTCTCCTCATTCACATATTTTTACTGTAGTTTTATATCATCTCTGCCACTTCGCTTTAATCTTGATCTTTTAGTTCAGGGTTTATTTGTAAAAAAAAAAAAAAAAAAATGGAAAAACTGTTAAACTAAAAACATCCAGGAGACATAAGTAAATAAAACTGAATTTATATGGCACTTATGTACAACGCGTGGTTATGACCTTCTGTAGACACATGACAGAAAAGATAAAGCAAAAGAACAAAACTGAAAGAACTGCATTTAGAGAAGAAAAAATATGAAATATGAGTGAAAAAGCCTGTTGTAGATGAAGGCGTATCAATATTTGGTATTAGTAGAAGGGGTTTTAACTCAAGGCGACGTGGCTGCGTTTCATCGTGCATCATCCAAGCAAGAAAAACATCTTTTTTTTTTTTTTTTTACATTAGCTGTACATTCTCTTTACTTAAAAGGAGAAGGATTTGGAGATCTAAACATGCTCTCAGGCTGTAGAACACCTGACTTGAACTGGGCCTTGTGAGATAACACTTCACGAACCCCTTCAATATAAAACTGGTGTTTTCACTCTTTCATATGTTGCGTGTTTGTGTCTAATGTGTGAAACTTGACACCTGAGGGATCAAGAAAGTGTCTTTACTTCAATGGTCTTTCAAGTTAAAACAACAATTTAATTCATGGTGTAGGTATTTTCGGTATTTAATTTGTTTGCATTATGCATTTTGTGAATTCTACTTCATTTTATTTTACAAATTGCCTCATTTTTCCTTTTCTTTTAGCATTTTTGTGGCTTTTTTATTACTGGATTTCCTCAAAATATGTTCCACATCACCCAGTTTCATGTCCACCTGTTACAGAGATCCAGTTCCGTCCCATATTGTTACTTTTCATGATGCTTTTATTGTGTTAATTATTTTTAATGGGATTTACAGAATACCTCCATTTCCTGAAGGGTTGTTTAAAGTATTTGTCATTTTCTTTTGCTTTGGGTTGTGTTTACTTCCTCGTTTACCTATAGCGCATTAGCCGTTTTAATTTGTCCTCATATGTTGGTGTCATTTTATTTCTTTATCTATTTTCTTGTACAGTGGCTAAGGTCTGGGGGTGTAGGTGGGAGAGGATGAGCTGTACGTTATGTAACGCTGCTTTTGTTTGTATGTTTTATAATTTTGCATTTGTGCCTTTCGGACCTGCATCAAAATGAGATGCTACACCTCCAGGGCTCTTCCTTTCAATAAACTCTGAAGTTCTGTACATGAGGACACTCCGACTACACCGAGGGGTTTCGTTGAAGTGAAGCCCCACCACCCTATATTAAAAACAACCCCATCTCCAGATTTCCATGAATGTAATATTCATAGAGCTGCAGCGGTTGAGGAGGGCGTCCACACTGATGAAACAGAGGATGGTGATGACCCGAGGGGCTGCTGGGCCAGGCAGACTCTGGATTAATTGACCCCCCCTCCTCTCTCTCTCTCTCTCCCCCTCCCTCCCTCCCATCCTCACCCCCTTTACTGAAAGTCTCTCAATTGTAAAGAAGAGCTTTGAAGCATGAAAGGTGAACAGGAGGCGGGCTGCAGCTTTCAGTGTCTCTGCCCTGGGGCCTGGCAGAAGCCTCAGGCCAAACTGACAAACACTACTCTCCTCTTTCTGTGTCTCTGTCTGCTGCTGTGTGTGGAAAAAATAACTCTTCTGGAAACTGGTGCACCGGGAATCACAGGCAAACATCACACTACAGAACTACAGCGACTGAGCTTTGTAGGTTTGGACTGATTACAGGCTGCACAGTTATAATCAGAAATAATGTTAGAGCTGTTAGTAAATGTTTGATCCAGTGATGCTCTGTATCACTGTTAATGTTTGATATGCAAGGCAAAACATGGGCCCAAAATGATTAAAAACACTGGAGCCTGGTTTAACACACACACACACACACACTCACACACACACTGGACCAAACATAGTGTTACTCTTGGTGTCCACTGTTTGTTGGATGGCCTGCATTTTCATACCGGAAACCTCCCCATGCAGGATCTTGAATGCAGTTTAAGCTTTAAACTAATCAATCACACCCAACAAGGATCCGGGGACCGTCACTTGTTCCGGTGTGTCGGTGTGAAGGATCCTGGTCCGAATGTGCGCCACCGCCGCTTGTGTCGGAACGCGACGCGCCAGACTCCATTCAGAAACACAAGCGTTTTACGTTTCTTTACTTAAGGACACTCGTGTACGTACAAGTAAACGATTTTCGATATATTGTCTGTTATGTGGATGTGATTTTATTCATTCGGCACAGTAACAGCACAAATGTAACGTAGAGGTTAGACTATCTTTGCTGGTTTTCACTGACGCGCACGCGCCTCTACCGGCCGATATGCCGATAAAAGATGGCAGCAGCAACCAAACCAAGTGGAAAAGTTAAGGTTTTATTTAGATACGTCCAATTTTAAGGTTTTTACTGGACGCCGAAATGTGGAGTGATTGTCCACGCTTCTTGCGATATAAAGGGTTGCCCCACTTTTGAGTTAGTTGTTTAGCAACAGCCGCGAAAATTTAAAATAACCATATTTCTAATGGAATTCGCCATGACAGTGTTCCACAGCGGAACGGTGCGTATCGGAACCTGCCAGATTTGATAGATAACTGGAGGTTTCACCGTGTCCAGTCAAAAAGTTTTCGTCTGTGTCGTCAATTCCAAATACTTGTAGTTAAATGATCGTTGTTATCTTACCTGAGAGGACACCGACACAGAAGACATGGAGACCGGCGTGTGTGTGCTCTGTCCCGGGGTTGAAATGTGCGGATACCGGCTGGGCTTCGTCAGAGTGTCTGTCTGTTTGTCTGTCCTCCGGTGTGTGTGAGAAGCAGAGGCGGCAAAAACAAGAGAGCGTCTGAAAAATAAAGAGGAGGGCTGAAAGAAAAAAAAAAAAAAAAAAAAAAGGAGTGTTGCCCGGGGCCCTTCAGACCCCCAGGGGCCAGGATTAGGTTACAATAACGCGGGCGGTTCGTTGAAGTCTCTGCATCAACTCGTTTGTGTCAGCCGAGTGGAAAACAGCGCGATCCTCCGCCTGTCAGTGGGCTTTGTCAGGAGGATCTGAGGGGAATGATCAGGACAGTCTATCATCCATCAAGCAGCTGCGTCTTTAAATGTGGAGATGGTCCGTGCTCCTCCAGCTTCTTCCTCCAACTGCTTCAATATGGAGCTGGCCTGTTCAGATCCTCCCTGTCCGCCCTGCACATCCACGTCTTCCTCCCCGACAACTCATATTTTAGCAACATCAAACATCCCTCTGGCTCTGGAGCCAAATGACGTCTATCGTCATGCATTATGCCCTTCCAGCAGCCTGCGGCCAAATGCGCCATTTCAATTATTGCGCACTGGTAGATGGAGATGTGCGCCGGGAGGGTGCGCACACAGATCCGTTTTATTCTCCTCCTCATCACTCTGCTGCTTCCAAAATGCCGCCGCACCGGTGCTTTTTGGAAAACCAGAGCTAAGTCCAGACTCAGGAGTTGTGGTTCGCCCAGTGGATCGTGTTCAGGGTCCATTTTGGGTCCCGGTGCGCGCGGCTTTACGCAGGCGGGTTGTGATGTGGCCATGTGGCTCCTGGCTGTCACATCCATCCACAGACGCCCACTCAGTCACTCATGACTTGTGCATTTTACTGGGGCTGCCATGTTACAACAGAGCCAATAAAACCAGCACGAACTGCCTCCTTGGTCTGTTCAGTTTACATTTTTATTAAACCAACAGAGCTTTTGCACAAGGAATGTTTGTCAAAGCTCACGTGCCGAATGTTCTCCCATAAGAGACAAAGCCATTGGGTTTTCCAGCTGTAGACTGGAGTCAGAAGGTCACATGTGACCTGTGGCCAAATGGAACCACAAATCTGAGGTGCTTGTATTTCCTGCAGCTCTGTGTTTCTGTACTTCACTCCATCTCACAGGCACATGCTGGACTTTTACTCCATTACATTAGTCTGTTAGTTCCTCTGCAGAATTCAGTGGGTTTATTTCTCTCTGAACTGCAGAAAAAACAGCTAAAAATGTGCAGATTTGATTTTAATACTTTTAGAAAAGTTTAGGTATAAAGATAAAGTGTTATTTGTCGTGTTCGGTTAAATTGTCCAACATGAACTCTTGTTTTTGGAGGAAAAGTTAACCCATAAAGATCCAGTACTTTTTCTATTTTTCTATCTTCAGTGTTTTATCATCATTTATTGTAATATTAGCCTGTTTATTTGGACTTTTTTCCTGTGTAAATCATATATTTTCCTATATTTAAGTCACTGATCAAGTAGAAGCTTAGAGTAAATTCAAAGGTTATTAAATCAAAACAGAGAAAACTGAAAAAAAGTGACTTTTCAGTAAAAAAAACAAACAAACAAACAAACAAAAAAAAAAACTACCATTAACTGAATATGAACCAAATGTGTTCATCACTGTCATTGATCCAACTCCATGGGTTTTACTGGTGAATTAATGTTATAGAAGATGACAGTGTTTCCATGGTAACTACAGAGCATCTGAACATCCAAATGGGTCATATCTGATGATAAACTGTATTTTATGCCAATTATTTACATGTATTGTTAGGATTAGTGGATCATCAGGTGTTAAACAGTTTAGATCAGTGGATGTTTGGGTCTTTATGGGTTCAAACAGGGATCCTGCAAACACACTATGATCAAGATATAAAAGAGTCCAAATGAGCTAAACCTTAAATTTTTACAGCATTAACCTTTTCATGCATGAATTATAAGAACCTTAGTCAAAATTCTTTCTCTTAGTGTTTTTATTCCTCTTTAGGCATGAAAAAAAACAAAAAAAAAACAAACAATGCGATTAAATTTTTTAATGAACTTATTTTTCCTAGAATTACAAAAAATGTCCACTCACATGTTTAATTTTTGACACAAAGAAACTTGTATTTATTTAATTTTGTATAACTAGGGGTGTGTATTGGCAAGAATTTGGCAATACGATACAAATCACAATACTAGGATCACGATATATCACAATACTGTTAAAAAGGTAATTTTTTGTTTGTTGTTTTACAGTCATTAGAGATTCAGATCCTGCTCAAATGTTCATATTCTATTAGCTCATAACTAACATCATAACATTATTTTTGTGCAGTCGCAACAAATTAAGTAATATCTGCCTCTGACAGTAAAAAGTAGTTTTAGGACGCTTCAAATAACCACTCATTAATAAAACTGTGTTAAATAATAATAATGAAAATATAAAAAATAAAGAAAAACAAAACTGAATTGCAAACATATCTGTATTTGAATAAATACCTAAACATATCGATACACTACTTTTTTAATATCAATACAGTATCGTGAAATGAAATATCACAACATATTGCAGAACCGATATTTTCTTACAGTCCATCATCAGAAAGTGATAAACTGTGTGAAAACTATTTTTATTGGGTTAATCTGATGTTTTCTCACATTTTAACCTACTCTAAAACTAGTTATTACTACCTTCATAGAGATACAATATGCAATTTTTTTTTAATTTTTTTTTTTATTAAGAAAATTGTTAATTATCATCTAATAACAATGAACAATTGATTTAAAAATATTACTACAGATCAGGTTTATTAAGAACAGCAAAGTTACAGTGATGGTATGAATTACAGTGGATGGGATGATGCATAAATACAGACAAATGAATGTGTCAATAAACTCTGGGCTGGAATGTATTGGTTTGGATATGATATGTACCCTTTTTTTCCCATTTGTTTATGTATTTTTTTGTGACTTAAATCTTTATTGAGTTTTATGGACAACAATAACAAAAAAGAACAAAAAAAATGAGAACGAATGAGTGTAAAAGAAAAACAATGTGCTTATGTAGTAACAGTCAGTCTATTGATGTCGTGTACATTTATTCCATTTGTTCCACTTTTTATCCAGTTGTGGTTCTTGCAGTCTCTGTCTGTGCGTTCATTTTTCCATTAAAAATTTCTTCTTTTTTTTATTTCTTTCTCTTTTTTTTGTTTTTTTGTTTTTGGCTGGGCAGTGTATTTTATTTCATTTTAACCAAATATGTGTCCTTTTAAAGAACGGCAGTGTCCCAAAAGTTACAAAGATACAGAACATCAGACATCAGTGGAATGACCGGTATACGTGCTCGGTCTACACCGACTGCACCACATTCACACAGACACCTTTTTTCATTTTAGAATAATAAAAAAAACATACAAGATGACAAAACTACTTGGATTCTTTTCAAATTTTATATGCATCGTCCTCGAGAAAATGTTTATAAAGTTTGTTGTTTTTATTTTTATCTATTTATTTATTTTTTACACATTTTTTAATGATTAAAAATATGCCTTTATTTATAATAGATCATATTTCAATAGGTTACAGTGTGGAAATGGTTACAGATATCAATATAGTTCCTACTGAACGCTGATATGACGTCATAATGTGGACTTTCATTTGGGTCCATGACCTTTGACCTGGGTCACCAATGTTCACGAAAACCCCTTGTTGTATTTATTTAAATGTTTTTCTGTAGCTTCCTTGGGACAATGTCTACAAAGTTTGTTCATAAGTTTGAGAAATGTAAAAATTTTTGATGAAATAAAAATGTGCCTTTACTTATTATGGGACATATTTTAATGGTTGATAATAGGGCTGGGAATATTAACGCGTTACTCGGGATTAGATTAATGTAAATTATGATCGCAAATTTTTTTTTTTAATTGCGATCAGAGTTTGCCAGCATTTTCCACACTTCTCCCATCCACATGCAGCTCCTCTGGTTGTATTAATTAAACTCAT
>JAPSES010074529.1:0-10359 GCA_029822895.1 Maxillicosta whitleyi
TTATCAGACTAGACCAGACCCAAACAGGAGCAACATTAACTCAAAAAATGATTTTTGCACAATAGGGCACCTTTAAGTTCGACTCTGAATGAGAAAAGTTCATATAAATACTGTCAGAGCTCCAGTGTTCTTCACACTCTAAACACTATCGACCGTCTTCCATTATCATCCTGACTGATGTATTCACTATCAGACACACAAAGTGGTGGACAAGACCTCGGAAATACAGCTGAGGAAGTTGACAGATTTCATCACCTCGTTATGAAATTACTGCAACTTCTCTCTTTTTGTCTTGGATAATACAACTTTCTACAAAAACGTTCCTTTTCTGAAGCACCACTTCAGTTTTTTAATCATCGTCTCACTAAAAGAAGACTTTTGGCTGATGAGTAAATCCCCATTAATATGACAGAAAAACAAACCAGAACTTTACTTTCAGTTTTGCTGTATTTACACAACAAACATAAGCTGTTTTATGAGGGAGTGACATTAAACCCCCTTAAAAACAAATCTGAAATAAGGGAAGTTTCTGTCTAAGTTAATGTTTTTAATAGGGTTTGATGCTGTAGTAAATTCTTTGACTCTATGATTCCATTATTTTTGTTCTTAGACACAGATGGGAAACATTTTGTTCCTCAATGTCACAATATTAACTGTACTGGAAAGTGAATGACCATTACAAATATCCCAGTTAAATAACTTTGACATTGTAAATGAAGTAGAAAATCTTTACCCATATCTCTTGGCTACACACCGCCCTGCACTGCAATAAATCCAACTTGTACAAAATGATAAATTATTGACATTTAAGGCAATAATGTCAGCAAGTCATTTATGTGATCCAGAACATTTTGGTGAGTTGTTAATGCTTATATCTTTAAGTTGGGGTTTAATAAAAGGGGCAATGGTTCTACTAACTCATGTCTTAGTTACGAAATGCTGAGCTTTCCGAGTTAGCAATTTTCACTTGAGGTTTCATTGCACTGCAAAAAACAGAAGTTGCTTTTTTTCTGTTAAAAAAATGTACATGAGTAAACAGAACAAAGAGGACCAGCAAAATTATACTAAACTTATCACATGTATTTATCTTATCAAGGTTTATGACTTCATCTCACAGACTTTTGGAACTTGGTTAACTCAACTTAAATATTATATTGTCTGTGTCTGTGAACCCCCCCCTAAAAACATCATGTTTGTGCATGCGTTCTTTGAATCGCTACAGGGTTTCCACGCTGAAACACACGGAGCAGGATAGAAGAACTTGGTGGGATTCTGCTACTTCAGAGTAGTTTGTATCGAAAGAACTTAAACTAGACAAGTATTTGTGGTTTCAAACCAGCACCGACCTGGTTCTGGAACTTAAAACTGTCAACACAGCTATGATTTTGGAAGAGACTGTTGTTCTGCAGGACATTAAGGACATAGTTTCTGCATTTGCTTCCTTGTTTGGCCTCCTGTATGGAACATGGAATACCCAAAGAGCTCAAATATACATTTGAGATCATACAGAAGACTTTCCTTGACCTTGGTGGTATCAGCTGTTCTGCACCAACACAGTCTGTTAGAAGTAAAATGCTGGCGTGTCTGAGTTCATTTGTTTACACGTGACACTCAAACCACATTGTTCCATTTGGTTTTGTTGATTGTTTGGATGTATGTATTGTGTGTATACTGGCATACCTTTTAAATTAAGATGTTAATATAGTATAATGTTTTATATACATTTTGAGTGCAAAGGCAAGAGCATTTCATTCTTGAAAACAAAAGTTGTTTTTTTCCCATTTGCACTTCAGCCCATGTTCTGTCCTTTTCAAGAACTTGAATCAGTTTCCTCGTTGTGACATATTACCACATATTACCAGAAGTATTGTTACAGTAGCACAAGATGCAAAAGAGAAAACCAAACGCAGTTTTGAGACTACAGATGTGTATGGCTGCAGTTTTTTTTTTTTTTTCAATAAAGCAGTTGTTGGATTAAATTAATTGTTTTATGTTTTTCCTACTTTTTATCTGAAGTTGTGCCAATTAGTAACTTATGCTTTTAAGTCCTGGAAATAGTTGTAGAAAAAGCTTTTTAAAGTTAAAAGATGTTTTAGTTCAAACTGATTGTATGAGTTTTGCCCTCTTGTTGACTGTACTGAGAAAAAACCTTACAATGAGTTGCCTTAGTTTTAAGTTAAGTTTACTCAAAAAAGCCCTTGTAATAGGTTGCTTTACTTTTTTAAATAAACTAAGCAGATATTTTTTTAC
Source organism: Maxillicosta whitleyi (assembly GCA_029822895.1). Taxonomy (NCBI): domain Eukaryota; kingdom Metazoa; phylum Chordata; class Actinopteri; order Perciformes; family Neosebastidae; genus Maxillicosta; species Maxillicosta whitleyi. The sequence continues at coordinate 2,251 of JAPSES010074529.1, forward strand.
AATGTGGTTAAGACTCCTTGACATTGCACAATGCTGCCATCTGGTGGTAGAACAGACCAATAGTTCAGACAGTGTGGCGCCGTGTCCTCACCTGATCCACAGTTTGCCGCCGTTGAGGGTGAAGTACTGACCACATGGAGACTGCACAGCTGTGGTTCTGATAGAGGCGGCGTCTGAACCGCTGGTTGGTTCAGTCAGGCAGTAAGCGGCGATATGCTCACCTGGACGCACAAACAGGCACACAACACACCACATGCATCCCTTGAATTCACAGATTTCCTTAAAGATACCGATAATCAAACGTGAAAAGCTGCTCTTCGTACCCGAGGCGAGCTTCGGCAGGTACTTCTCCTTCTGGGCCGGGGTTCCAAACAGGGTGATTCCTTTGAAGCCGATGGACTGGTGGGCGCCCAGGGTGATGCCAACGCCCAGGTCATGAGTGCCAACAATCTCCACCAGCCTGGCGTACTGCAAGGAGAACAGTCTGTTAACCTTCAGAGTTTGTCATATACATGTGTGTTTGTGCCATACCTGCTTATAATCACCGTTCAGGCACTTTATAGAACCATATACCCCATGTGTTGCATATTAAAATATACAGAATATTCTCATCTATCAGTGGAATACAGACTCATCTGTGCTGGTACACTAGAATGAAAATGTTGGGCCCTGAAACTGAAAAATTTAACTTCAGATTTTGAAAATGATGAAATAACTTGTGGAAAACACACCTTTAAAACGTATAAATGGAAATTTGAAGATTACAGATTGATACAGCAATTTCTGTCGGCCACAAACGTTTTGAAACGTGAAAAAAAAACACCCAAATAAATAGATAAATGACTACTTTCTTTTTTTTTTAACTTTTTGATTAAAATGTTATTTACTTCACTTTCAAGAAACGTAAAACTGGCACGAAATGACAATAAATAATGACCCCTCAATAAATTAATAAATCAAACACACAATCAGAAATCTAAAAAAAAAACAGTTCTGTTTTTCTTCAAACTGAACGTTCATAGAAAAATGTGACCTGGTTATGAATAAATATACAGACCAGTGTACCTCCTCTTTTAAGTTGTCATCTTCTCTCTTTATACTACATTACATCCACATACATATTCTAAATGTGACCTGACACAAAACAAATTTATATGCATGTTTTTTTGTTAATTAAGAGAAATGTCTCGGCACCAACTTCTAGGTTTTAACATACATGACACCTGACAATGAAAATCCACATAGAAGCATGTCTCCTTCACTGCAGCTGATACACTCTGATTAGATGGGATTCAACTTTATTGTCATAGCACGTCACAAGTACAGGGCAATGAAACGACAGAATGTTTGCACTTGGGGATGAGTGCGCCTGATTGCATTATACTTTAGAGATTAGATTGACTGGATGACGTTTGACAGTAAAGACAGTAAAGAGTAGAGGAATATGAGTGGACTTTAGAATGAACACACACCATCTTATCAGATCTCAGAAACCAACGCAGGATCGCTCCTAGATACAACTTGGATCAAAGTGTTATGTACAATAATCTGTATGAGTATGCCACAATGAACTATGTACTTTTTAATGCCTACTGTCCTAATCATGTTAATTTTCCACGCCTACTGCAAAGGACTGGAGATGGAAATTAGGTAGAGAGCTAGAATCTAGTACAGTGTTTCCCAACCAAGGGTACATGTACCCCTAGGGGTACTCAGAGGTACTACAGGGGGTACGCAGCGCATAGGGAGTTTTTTTTTTTTTTTTTTTAAAGAAGGCGTTAGAAAAACTGTAGTCCAAAAACTCTTAATATTCGTAATATGACAACAGAATGTCTGCTGTGGTCAATTATTTTTATTCCAAGAAAACACAGTATTCTTTAGTCTTATGTTGAATTAAGTTGATGCTAAAGCTGACAAGTTTATGTTCAATTTAAGAAGATTAAATAAAATGATTGCTCTATTTTTGGAGAATTATCGACGCATATGTGTGAGGGGTACTCAAGGGGTACTCAAGCCAAAAAAGGTTGGGAAACACTGATCTAGTAAAGAGCACGTTTACTCTAAAAGTCTAATATTTTTCTGTACATGCTCCTTGACAAAATAAATAAATGAAATAAACTGCTCTTACACGTATCAGATTCTTGTTGTTGGCATGTTTTTTTGTTTCTACACATTTTATTATTTCAATGTCTGAGGTGGATAGTTGTCTAATATCATCTAATATTAGCCTAAAACATGAAAATAAACCTCTGTGGTGTTTGTCTGCAGAATTATTTCAATGTTTTGATGGGATTAATGGGTCATAAATTCTTAAATATTTTAGATCAGTGGATGGTTTTGATTCCGTTTTGGCTTTTGAGGATTTAATACAAGATCTGGACTCAAATGAATGCAACTCTGGATGAACACAAATGCATAACCTCAATTAAAAGCCTCAACAGTGAATGCAGGATGTAATCAAATCTAATCATTAAATATTTGAGTGTGGAACGTCTTTGCTGACCACTTCACACCATGCGTGTTTGTGAACGCACCTGCGTGTTGGTCAGACCGACCCCGCCCAGCTCAGCCGGCACCTGCAGACCGAAGGCCCCCAGTTCCTTCAGGCCGTCCATGGTGTGGTCCTCCACCTTCTCCAGGGCATCATTTTTGGCCGGATCGTTCACCTCCTACAGAGTGATATAACAGCGCCCGAGTAAAAGCTATATCAGGAGGCTGCGAGGGCAGATTTATTCAGGGGCAGAAGGGTTAGGGTTTAACATTACCTCGAAGAATTTGGCGCAGGGTCCTACGAGCTCTCGAAGAAACTCCTCCTGCTCATCGTTCAGGACTAAAGCAGAGGGAAAAGTGAGTAATGTATACGACAGTGTTCATGAGTTAAAAGTGCCAGTGTTGAAACCATTAATATCATTCGAGTTACCTGAGGGGTAGGGAAACACCTGGGCTGTGGCCAGCTGCCCTCGGAAAATACTCAGAGCAAAGGATTTGGATTCCTGGAGAAGAATATAATACAATATAATATAATATAATATAATTTTGTACATTGGTATCACCGAGCAACAAAAAACCTCTTACATGCTTTAAATATATTTTCAGGATTGATAGATGTGAACTCAGCTGATCTCTGAATATACTAATATATGCCCATAAAGTTGGAATCATTTGGTTTTCAGACACATTCCTCTGTTTAATCCCCATCCATACATGTCAATAATCACTTTTGAATGGCTACAGTAATTACATAGAGTCCCACGTACACTTTATCAAGAAATAAATCATCATTATCATCATCATTATATAGTAACTCTAGAGAGTTTTTACTTTTATTGTATGTTATATTATATTTTATGCTTAATTTGTCCCTTGCATGCACTTTTCAATCTTTTTTGCACCCCTACTGAGTGTTCTGAGAACCTGTAACTGTAAATTTCTCCACTGTGAGATTAATAAAGTATCTTATCTATCTAATCATTTCATTAGAAGTGGTGAAATTATTTTATTACAACTCTATATGCAAGAGCGTAGTTTAACCTGCGTTTTAAAGACCACCGAGTACTGATTTTTAATATAATACTTCAATAGATCATTTATAACAATATTAAAATGACATACAGTAAGAGGGGCAGCCTTCTTCTCCACTTTTGTGGCAGAAACAGCTCCAGCATCTGCAGGTTTCTCCAAAACCGCCTGAAGGAAAACACAGAACGAGCCTCTTCACACTCCAAAACTCACGTATTTAACAGGCGTGTGTGCTTCAGTAGCTGATACTTATTTGACAACAGTGACAAAACAACCACAATGACCTTTCAGAATACTGCACTGCAAGTAATCTGAGGAGAAACTAGACGCCTACAGTTCACGGTTCTGTTTTGACGGTTTATAAAATACATCCACAACGGAGGATTCAATCAAACGCACATATTTACTCAAATATAATAACCTAAAGTCAAATCTTCTCATCTGTTCAAAGTCTATAGATCATCATCTCCATAAACTCCACAGATTGTGACACTGCTTATTCTATCCTCAATATGTTTCAGTCACAATCAGGTATTTCCTACATTTCAATCACTGTTCATGTAGATGGTTATAGAAGGTCAGAGGGTATTAAACTGAAGAAAATTGACTTTTCAGTAAAATCTATCATTAACTGAACATAAACCCAGTGTTTCCATCCACTGTCAATGATCCAACTCCATGGGTTTTACTGGTGAATCAATGTTGTAGAAGATGACGGTGTTTCCACGGTAACTACAGAGCCTCTGAATGTCAAAAATGGGTCATATCTGATGACCGTAAAAAGATGAAAAACTGTATTTTACACCAATTATTTACATGTGTTGATAGGATTAGTGGATCAACGTTTATTTAACTTTTTATATCAGTAGATGATTTTGTTCACCAGTGGACCGGTTTGGATCTTTATGGGTTAAACTTCAAATAAATCTGACATCTTAATACATCACACTGAATTGTGTGGTGTTACATCAAAGGTTTGTCATATTGATTTGTACTTCTTTTTTTTTTTTAAGTTGTTACATTGTTAACCTTGTTCATCTCTTCAGTTGCTGCCAGTGCAATGTTTGTGTAACTGTTGCTATGATTTATTTTTTCTAAGAACAGACTGTTGAACCTTTGGGTTGAAACACAGATGTATGTGAGAGAGCTGCCTCTGGACCATGTCTGAGCTTTTCTTTATATGGTATTAAAGGCTCTCAGCTGGCCTCCTACACACACACACACACACACACACACACACACACACACTGAACTGATCTATCAAAAGGTTCACAGTAGATAATATAATGCTGCTGTTGTGATTTTATAGCTCTGTATTTTCCAGAACTCCCAGAAGACAGAGGGTAAAATCCGACACAGCTGGATAATCCTTAAAACATAACGCTTAAGACGACATCCCACAAAAGCACGAACGTTCATGAATCACGTGAAGATCACAAAACAGCTATACTCGACACTTTCCCAGACCGTAACATGGTAAGTTTGTAAGATGATTGTGTTTTGTCACAGAAGTAGCACAGCAGCTCCTCCAGCCGTGACACGTTTGGCCTCGTGTTTGCATTAGTGGTATGTTTTTGTCACATGAGTATTGTTCCATTCTCCAAAACGCACACATTTCCTTTTGCACATGCTCAGTTCCACCGAGGTCAAAACTCAACAACAAAATAATGAAACGCATCTAGGGAATGATATGTTGAAACTGTCAAGAATTTAGACAATAAATAAAACAGAAAATATAATAATAATAATAATAATAATAATAATGTTTGTGTTGGTCTGATGGACCCACACCTTTTGAAACACATGGCACTCAGTGAAATATCTTAGTGTATTATTGGACATCATCATCATCTACCTTCTCCTTGGTTGCCATGACAACAGTCTCCCTCCTCTTGCTATAAAATATCTGAGCAGCACTTTCTATAAAGTAAACACATGCGATAAAACAACTGTTATAAGGTCATAAACTGACAAATATCACTCATATTCACTGTTTACAGCTTTGAAATGACATGAATCACTGTCTATTATTATCAAAACCAACACGATTCTTGATCTCACTGAGGCACGGGATTAAAGGGATATGATGTGTGTGTGTGTGTGTGTGTGTCTGTGTGTGTGTGTGTGTGTGTGTCACAGACATCACACAAAATCTGGAAAGAGCTGACTGCTGTAGTTTGGAATATTTATGTGTTTTTGGTCAATGAAGACACTAGAAAACACAGCAAGTTGACAGGACCAATATTTTGGGAGATATTAGTCATTTTCAAATACAATAACCTTATAATCATGTTGCTATGCCCAGAATCATGTTAACACTTTTCCACAAGATGCGTCAGTACAACTGTATCTGTATTCCCATGTACGTCTGTGTTTAATGTAATCATGGTCAGTTGTAACTGGAAGGTATTTTCGTTTGTTGAAATTTGTGCAATAACAATAACTGGGCAAATGTGGTACACACACACACACACACACATATGATTATTTTGATTATTATTATTACTATACAAACCCAACATGACTTCACTGAGGCACAGTATAAGTACTTTCCTGATAAAGGGTTAATTGATTCATCATGTTGACGTTTATAAAAACTCAGATTAAATTTAAGGCTTATTTTTTCAAGAACAGAGAAAACCGAAGAAGTGACTTTTTCAGCAAAATCTATCAGTAACTGAACATAAATCCGATGTCTCCATCCACTATCATTGATCCAACTCCATGGGTTTTACTGGTGAATCAATGTTGTAGAAGAGGGGTGTCAAACTCATTTCAGTTCAGGGGTCACATTCGACTATATTTGATGTGCAGAGGGCCGAAACAGTAAAATAATGACAGAATAATATAGAAATAATGTCAACTGTTCTTTATATTTTACAGTAAAAAAAAAAAAAAAGAAAAAAGTAAAATGACATGATGGAAATGTTTAAATCTGCAAATTATCCTTTCAAACAATGTGAATAATATCAACACTATAATCACTATAATGCTTTAGTTTAGTAAATTATAACTTACAGATCACATTGGATCGACAGATACACAAAATATTTAGTAACAGGTGGAATATTATTAAAATTGCACATGCTCCTCTTAAGACATTTCAGATAATTCAGATTTTTTTTGCAAAATTATACTTAGTTTTAGTCTAAATACATGAAAACATTTACATTTACAAAAACAAAAAAGGATTTGTGAGTATATATAGGTTATTATGACATTGAATTGGTCTCAATGTGGAACCTGAACTAAAATTATTGTTAATAAATGTTTGCATTTCACAAATTCATCCCAGGGGCTGGATCAGGTCCTTTGGCGGGCCGGATTTTGCCCCCGGGCCGCATGTTTGACACCTGTGTTGTAGAAGATGATGGTGTTTCCATGGTAACTACAGAGCATCTGGACGTCCAAATGGGTCATATCTGATGACCATGAAAAGATGAAAAACTGTATTTTACACCAATTATTTACATGGATTGATAGGATCAGTGGTTGTTTGGGTATTTATGGGTTAAAGTAGTAAATTAAAGTGTTTTCCATATTATGCCAAATATTACTAATTCGGGGTTGCAGTGTGTGTGTGTAGGAGGATTTTTGTAATGAAGTTAAGAACCTAAATCTAAAATAACCTGATGTGGTAACAAATGTGTTCATGAGGTGTTGCTTTTGGACAGAACAAGGGAATAAATTAGCGCTGCTTCCATGTGTGGGACCTGCCACATGTTCCTCTGGACCTCATTCAGGAACAGAATCCACATGGTGACATACAGATACAACCAGATGCAACAAATTATCTCCGTCCTGTTTCCACTTGCAGTCCAGCTGTGTTTGTGTCATATGGGAATGACACCAGGCCTCTGCTTTTGCCAGAGTGGAGTTTTACATCAGACTTCATTTACTGTAAATCTATTGGAAAACCTTTAGCGTTACACATCAGGGCTTTGATAATTACAGTCCTTTACTCAGCTTGTGTTGTTCACGACTGGTTTGTGCAGAAGAACAAGTCTTTTGTGTGCATGAAATGAACTGAATCGTTGCCTGATATTATTTGTTCATGTCTCTGTACAGTTGAGTTGAACAGCCACACTACAAAAGAAAAAAAAAAAAAAAAAAAAAAGGAATATCTGACTTAAACTTAAACTTTACTCTCCAAACACTGTTGCTTCATTTTATGCAAATATCACAATTTGGCCAAAAATATGACTTAATGTAATGATACTAATGAAAAGCAATGTGAACAACAGCTAATTAACATGTGTCACCTCTGAAAAGCAAAGTCTGTGTGGGATTTTATGTCCATTAATTTTATTTTTTATTTTTTTGCAAGTTCTCTTATTCCTCATGTTTTGGCAGTTCCACCCAGGATTTGAACTGGCAACCCTCCACACCAAAGTCAGCTGTGTAAACCAGTCACCATATATTACAACAAGAAAAGCACTCGGAGAGCGCAAACCTCTGCCAAGCAGCACAGTTCCCCCACATATTGTGACTGACACCCCGCAATATTACATCTACATTTGTTTTTAATCTATTTTATTAGATTCTTGACACTGGAAACATACCCACAGAAATGTGAATTACATGCTGCTA
>JAPSES010074530.1:0-10358 GCA_029822895.1 Maxillicosta whitleyi
CTAATAGCCTCAGTATTTGGTGGGCGGGGCTAATAGCCTCAGTATTTGGTGGGCGGGGCTAATAGCCTCAGTATTTGATGGGACTCCTTGTATTCGACTTTAGTTTCAACAAATTACGCGTTTTATCGCGATATTTTCTGACTTTGTTTTTTGTTGTGACAAATGTTTTTGTGTTCTGTGGCCCTAAATCATCGTGGTACCGTACAACCTGTAAAACCAAACACTAAAATAAATACCTGTGCGTTAAACTCTACATGAAAACCTGAAAATACAAGTGATGGTTTGTTTTTGTTTTGACGTGTCGCCGCTCTGGGATCGTCCTCCAGAGGAGGATTCAACTCAATCAAACCTCCACTCGCTCCAGTGACTGGAAATAAAACCCTGTGCATTTGGGAGGTTTTTTTGTTCCACTCATCTTGTTTTATGTGGCGCCGACATCACTCTGGATGTGGTGCATTGTGGGTAAACGCCACCGGTCACTGACCTGGAAGGAGGATCCCTGAGGCGATGCATTCAATGACACGTCGCAGGGCTTCGCCGGGTCCCAGCGGTCGGTTACAGGTGGCGATGGCCTTTTCACAGATCAGCTCCAGAGGCTGCGGATCCGCCAAAAAACAAACAAATAAACAAACAAATGAACAAACAAACACACAAAGAAATACACAAACAAACACCATATAGTTAGTGTTGGACTGTCAGAAGCAGACCACAGGATTTTTTTTTTTTGGGGGGGGGGGCACATCTAAGTATTGGGTCAAACAGTGGAATATTACTACTGATACTATTGATACTGTTTTTATCATTGATACCATTTCTACTATTGATACTGTTTTTCCTATTGATACTATTGATACTGTTTTACCTATTGATACTGTTTTTCCTATTGATACTATTGATACTGTTTTAACTATTGATACTGTTTTTCCTATTGATACTATTGATACTGTTTTAACTATTGATACTATTGATACTGTTTTAACTATTGATACTATTGATACTGTTTTACCTATTGATACTGTTTTTCCTATTGATACTATTGATACTGTTTTAACTATTGATACTGTTTTTCCTATTGATACTATTGATACTGTTTTAACTATTGATACTATTGATACTGTTTTAACTATTGATACTGTTTTTCCTATTGATACTATTGATACCGTTTTACCTATTGATACTGTTTTTCCTATTGATACTATTGATACTGTAGACGTGTTTCCACGGTTGTAATAGCGGCAGAAGTGGGCGTGTGCAGTGTCACGTACCCATCCCTTCAGAGGCTGCCAAACAGGAAGTCGGTTGCACATGTCTCGGAGAATCCTCAAGACGATGACGCAGGACTTCAGATCTGTGACTCTGGCCTGAAGGACAAAAGAGTTAGGGACGACATGAGCAACATGGAGCCGCACAAAAACCAAAGAGTCACATGACATCTGCAGGCGCCATGGCCTCACACACCACAGCACAAGAGGTCGGACATTCAGTGGGCGGAGCTATCAGACCATAGGGGCGGTCCTCTGAAACTGTATCTGTCCATCGGATCCTCATGTCAATCTGTTCCAAATTCAAGTTCTGAAGCTTAGACCTGAAGAACGAGTTTCATATTTCCATTTTTAACCGTCTAAAAAACAGGAAAGTCTTTGGTAATCTTCAAAAATTTACATTAAGTAGAACATTTTATTATTATTATTACTATTAAATAAGTATTTCATGTACTGAAACAAAGCAAAATATAGTTACGTGATAACTGAAACTTTATCGTACAGTTAAATTGTGTTAAATCAATGTATCAGATTTGATACAGCAGGAATATAAGGTACTATGTTAAAAAGTCTAAATTTCATCTCAATTTCCAAAAAAAAAAAAAAAACCTGATAGGAATTTGATGTTTTGGGTTTTACCGTGAATAACATGTAATTTTTAAAATCAATTTGTCAATGTTATTAGTATTATTTATTTAGATTTTTTACAAATAATGAAAAAAAATCCCAAACAGCGTGTGCGTACATGAGATACGTCGTATGTCGTGTGCATTAAACACGTTCGATAAATAAAGTTGAATTCAATTGTCATTATTGTCTAAATGTTTAATGTTTCAGTTTCTGAACAATGTAAAGGGAACAGACGTGATTAAAGGAGATGATGAAGAACCTGAAACTGATTCATTTGCACCAGACGACGATTCAGTCAAATTAAAGAGGATTTAACTCTGCGCTCTGAGCCCAGCTGGACGGAGGAGATGATGTTATTACGTCTGGATATGATCAAACCGTCCTTCAGTCTGACGCTGCCTGGCGTTTCCTCGTCCTTCCTGCGGGGGGGTGGGGGAGGGGCTTCACCTGCCCTTGACTCCGCTGCTCTTCTTCTGTATTCCGGTCCTGCGCTGCTTTAACACGTCCCGCTCACTGCTGGACTTAACGACCCGTCAATGGGATCAATGTGAACGCTGCACTTTTACACAAACGCTCTGAAGGAACGCACGCGGCGCTTGGACTCTTGTTTGTTTTTTAACGTTTGCTTCTTGGTGCAGCTGTTTTATCTGCGTCCACACGAACACTTTAATACTCATCGTCTGCGTCTGAACCTGAATGTTTAATTAACAGGAGGTTCATTTATTTTAATTATCAACAGGAGCAATTTACCACAAGACAATAGGAGGCTTATCTTTAGCCCCGCCCACTTCAATTAACAGCTTTTCATTATTATTATTATTATCATCAGGTGTTTCTGTCTTGAACACTTGAAGTCCAACGGCATATTTTAAGACTTTAACTGACATTTGTTTGACCTTTCGAGGTCACTGAAGGTCAATTCAATTTTATTTATATAGCCCTATATCACAATGGTCAAAGGTCAAGGTCAAAGGTCATAGCCCCAAATGAAAGCCCATATGTGACTTCCTATCTATTATCAATAGTAATTATTTCAATATCTTCAACTGTTTTCATCTTCTAACACTTTAAAATGTGTCCCAGTATAAAGTCAATGGAGATTCAAGACAAAGTAAAAATAAAAAAAACAAAACAAACAAAAAAAAACAATATTTCCCAAATAAACTTGTTAGACCGAACCATAAAAAGATGTTCCACAACAAATACCATGGTTTCAAAAAAGTAGATTTTTGAAAAATTGTTACGTGACCACTTTAGTCCATGTGGGTCACTTCAGGACCTCTGTAGTCAGAGAACAGTTCCCCCACTGTGTCTGACACCCCATAATATTACTGCCACATTTGTTTCTGATCTATTTCATTAGATTCTTTGACAGCGTAAACAAACCCTTTACAATTAGAATGACACTGATATCATTATTAGTTGAATAGTTATTTGCGAAAATCCACATTTCCATAATGGTGGTTTTCTTCAGGATCTAGTTCCAGAACTATTGAAGATACGTCTATAGAAAAGTCCATGGACTATATGAGAAAACAGGAGTTCCACTGCCATCTGGTGGACATTTGTTAGTACCACAACAATGGCAATAATAACTAATAGAGAATCCTTTGAAAAAATTTAATCATCTGTGCCTTGTCTCAAAACGAACATTTCCTGAAAATTCCATTAAAATCCCTTCATAACTTTTTGAGTTATCTTGCTAACAAATAAATAAACACATAAACACACCCAGGTGAAAACATTACCTCCTTGGAGGTAAATATATTGGGTATTTCTGGTTTTATTGTCAAATGCTGGTGTGGTCATATTTTGTAGCAAAGCATAAATTAAATATCTAAAATATAACTGTGGCCCTCATTGTACTGCTTTGATTCCTTTTAGAAACAGACAGTTTTTTTTTGTTTTTTTTTACCTAAGCTGCCCATTATAGGTAGTCCTTGGGTTTTGATGTACCCGACTTACGTTATTTTGACTTTACGACGCTGGAGTCTGGTCCTCCATTACTGTACATATGTACTGTATACTGTCTTCTAGAACAGGCTGTTGCACGATTGGAGGCAGAGGAACTAAATATGGAACGCTTTTCTAAAGCTTCAATGACAGTGTAGGGTGAGATCTGGAGGAAAAGAGGAAGATTTCCTTCCAGTCAGACATCTGCAAGTACTTATATAGAAGCATAATACATGTATTTGTGTAGCTCAGTGGTTAAAGCCACTGACTTTGGTGCTGAAGATGGCCGGTTCAAGACCCAGGTGACCCCTTGGGAAAGGTTCTTTACGCTATACATCCCAATAGCCACAAGGGGGTGCTAACTCCATTGTGTGGGTTCCAAGCCTGGTTGTGTCAGGAAGGGCGTCTGACGTAAAAACCAAATCAACACACGAAGGTGATTCTCTGTGGCGACGCCGAAAGGAAAAAAGCCGAAAGAAATCATTAATACATGTATTTAGAGGTACTAAAGGGTTAATTCTGACTTACACGGAAATTCGGGTTACGTCGACAGCGTAGGACCAGAACTTGTTCGTAACCTGAGGACTACCTGTACTTGATTTTTAAAGGGGAACGATCACTGGTTCTCTGCCCAGATTCATAAATATGCCCCTGTACAAACGTTTGCTTGGTTCTTCTTGTGCAGGTTGAACAGTTCACAGAAGTCATTTCACCATATCTGTAGTTGGGAAAAAATGTGTTACAAACCGCAGTCAGCAGTGTTTAATATTATCTGAGCTGACTGAGAGCGCTGAGGAGTAAAACAGAACTTTTCTGTAAAAACACAGCATCTTCTCAACCATCTGCATCTTCACGTCCACTCTCCCTTTTTATTGAAAGAACAAATGCAGTAACCGTGTCTTCTGTGTTGACAGTTTTCGGGTTTGACCAGGAATGCTTTTGTTTCAACTGTTGATGCATACTTCATCATCATCATCATCATCATCATTATTATTCATGCATTACTGCTGTAGATAAAAGTCTATATGGACCAACTGAACACAGAACATTAAAGAACAGAACGTTGGTAAAATTACACTGACGTTTCTAAACACATAAAAGTATAGTTTGTTAGTGTAAACATTTTCATGTAATTTTACTTTTTTTCCACCAAAACCAAGAGAACATTTGCAGTTGTCATTATTATTAGGATGTTATGATAGTGTTTAAAGATTTTGACACCATTTATTGTTAATTTCTTCATGTACATTTTTCACAAATTCATCCCACGGGCCGGATCAAACCCTTTGGCGGGCCGGATTTAGTCCCCGGGCCGCATGTTTGACACCTGTGCGTCAGGTCATCTGGGTCCGGTCTGTTGCGTAGAAGCTGCGTTCAGTTTATTTAAATGCAGGTTAAAGTTCCACCTGTTTTCTGCTGCATTTGAACAGAGTTTTATTCTGAAGTTCAGATCTGCAATGTTTCTTTTAAGCTTAAAAGTTTTTATCTGTTTTTTTTTTCATTTGTATCTTTTATTTTTTAACCTTTAATCCTTATTATCTCATGCCTATACTTTTTATTGCTTCCCTGCTGTAGTGCTCTTAATGTTTTATGTAATGTTTGATGTCTTTTGAATGTCTTGTACATGGAATGTGCTGTAGAAATAAGCCTGCTCTGCCCTCCCTCGCTCTGTGATCTGACCTACACCCCACAGAGAATCTATGGGGCATTGTGAAGAGGAAGATGTGAGACACCAGATCCAACAAGGCAGAAGAGCTCAAGGCTGGTATCAGAGCAACCTGGGCTTTTATAAAACCTCAGCGGCGCCGCAGAACGATCGTCTCCATGCAACGCTGCATTGCTGCAGTAATTCATGCAAAGGGAGCTCCGACAAAGTACTGAGTGATATACAGGTTCATACTTTTCAACATTTCTGTGTTGAAAATCCTTTTATTTATTTATTTTTCGCAGTTTTCATTAGCTGTAAGTTCCGATGATCAAATATGAAGAGAAATAAGCAAATGAAATACAGTATATCAGTCTGTGATGAATCTATATATAAAGATGTGTTTCAATTTTTTGATTTCAATTACTGAAATAACCATTTGATGATGTGACAGTCCTGTGTAGAATCCGGTAATTTTTCAAAATAAAAGATTGTGAAGATTCAGATAATAAATACAACGGAAATAATTAATTATTTCTTCAGCGGCACGGTAACCAATTGACCTGGGGACTGCTTTACACTATACACACCTATACTATATAATTTTATTGAAATTTTTTATTGAAATCTATTGAAATCTCTTATTTTCTTATACTTTTGTAATTTTCTAATTCGGTGCAATCAAATCTTAATGTATTTCTTATTTATTTATTATTTCAACCTGTCTTAAAATTGTATTTGAATTTTTAATCAATGTGAAGCACTTTGAGCTACAGTTTTTGTATGAAAGGTACTATACAAATAAAGTTTATTATTATTATTATTATTATTATTGTTGTTGTTATTATACCTGTAGCCACAAGGGGGCAGTGTCTCATTATTCTGGTCCTAAGCCCAGATAAATACAGAAGGTTGTGTCAGGAAGGGCATCTGATGTAAAAACCTGTGATAAATCAACATATGAATGTGATTCACTGTGACGACCCCTGAAGGGAAAAGAAGAAAGAAACTTAATTACATACGTCCAATTTATTACATTTACATATAAGTTCAGAAACAAAACAAAAAGGATTCTATAATTATACAGGTCAATAGGTATTCATTCATTCATTCATTCATTCACCTTGTGAACCAGTGAAGGCAGGGTACACCTTGGACATGTCACCAGTTCATAGTCAACAGTTTTAATGGATGAAAGACTTTAAAAAGTCATCAAATTGTGATTCAGAACAGAGTGAAATGTTTAATTTGGACAGGCTGCTGCTCTCTTTACCGTGTCACTGTTAATAGCGAAAAAGAAAATAGCTTGAATTGAATGTGTTGAAATACTCCAAGAAGTTGTGTGTGAAGATTTTCAATGTGGAAGAGAGTTTCTTGCAGAAAATAATTCATTAAAATTTGAGACAGTTACAGTATCTAACCACAGGCACTGCCAAATGGTAAAGCCAGCAAACAACGGCGTTTCAAACCTTGAATGAATGAGCCTGTTTCTTATCCTATCACTGACACGACTATTACTACTAATAATAATCCACATTGGTATGCACTGGTTCTGGTGCCTGTGGGTCAGTTGTATCTCTGTGGAGGTCATGCTCTGCTCAGATCGGAGCCCTGCAGCTGATCAGGATTCAGTGAGTCAGAGTCTTGCTCATAGTCAGCAGGGTGGACGCCTGCTGACATGAAGGTCTGAACCAAGATCATCTGGTTGAAGGTTACCACAGTCTGCACGGTGACCTCCAAGTGTTCATGTGCAAACTTACACTCAGATTTATTAACCTCAAATGCACAGGGTTTTTTTTTAAGTTGGTTCAACACCTCAACACATTTCAACTACAGACGTGCTATATATATATATATATATATATATATTGAATATATGTGATGTATAGAGACTTTTTCATGTTAACTGACTTAATCATCAATATCACACACTGTCATATCACAGGGTATATACAGCAACCTTTGAGTCAAATTTACTACCATTTAATACTTTTTTTACGACCTTCAGATGGTTTTTACAACCACCACGACATGGAGTTGCACCAAGTATCAACCAGAAAGATTTTGTGACATGCACGTACATTTTGTCATCCAACACTTACTTACATCATTACCAGACTCTGTTGCATATTTCGCAACAGGGCATTAGTTACAGTTACTGTACCGATGATTTCAGATTCTATCGACCAATGAATACAATGCATTGATATGACGTCACTATCAAGTTCATATCACACATTCATTTTTGAAAAGCAAGATAGGATTTATTTATTTCATTTAGCCTATTTCATCAAAATGAAACCACTCATTACCCAAAAGAAAAATTAATACCAATTTAAAAAAACTTTAAACCTTTTGACCTAATTTATCACCTTTTTAAGGCCATTAAATTTTGCGTTTTTGATTTATCACTTTTTAATACTTTTTAAAACACCCTGTGTCAATATTTTTCAGCCACTTTCATGGTTTCTCTTTCTGTCACAAAGACATTGGTTTCAAACAGACTGAATACTAATGTGAATGTTACGTATCATCATATGTGTTGCATTATGCATCGTTAGTACCATGAATATTGACTGGATAGTGAGTGTATTTAAGTCAGTTTAGAGTGATTCTTTACAGTTTGTCAATATTAGGATCAGTTGTTGAATATTTGGTTGTACTGTCAGATATAACATTAGCTTAAGCGTCTATGAAGTAAGTGTCGGAGTCTAGTTTGTGCCTTTGTCGACAGTAGCTAACTGCTTCGCCAACAATGGGCCGGCTCATGTCAGTCTGGACTTTGGGCCAGTTGGATGAGAAAAATTATTTTGACACTTATCTGCCACTTCTCTAATCTTCTTCTTGGATTCTTTCATGATTCAACTATGCATTCATTCTCCCTTCATCAGAGCGCAGCCCCTACGTACAGTTTAGGGAGCTCTTCCCTCCCAAGTGTATATAGATCTTTTCCGGAGCGGTAGTGTGATGGAGGGCAGGAAGAGGCCAGATGAAGCCAAAGAGGCCAGGTTAAAGAAAATGAAGCTCCTGAAGACTTCAGTGTAAACCTGGCAGATTTATTTACCAGTGCCTTTGGTGTTGTTTTCTGTGGAGTTAAATGTCCGTTGGCCAAAGGATGACCTCTGATTGTCTTGGTACTTTTCCAGCTCTGACGTTTCTATTTAAACTTCGGAGTTAATTAAGATTAAAGTGTATTTTTTGCATGGATTAGTGAGTTGCCCATGAACCCTGGGTATCGGGTTGGGGCAGGAGAGATATACATCCCATAATATACAACAGACTTCAGTCGCGGGGCTGGGGGGTCGCTGCTGCACCCCTCTGACCTTTACTGTTCCAATTCCATGAATGTACTTTTTGTGATATTTTAGGTCGGTGGTGTGCCTTACGATTTTTATAAGGTCAAATATGAGTCATGGTTAGGGTGACCAGATGAAGTTGGGTGAAATTTGGGACGGCTATGTGTTGGGGGGGGGGGGGGCAATCCTTCCTGTACCTGCACTGGCGTTTTTGCTTTGCTATTGTTCTAGAATATTCGCGCCGGTCACTGTTTGTGCTTATTGCAACAATTGAATAGAAGTAAAATGTGACAAAGATAACAAAATAGATCCATTGTAGTCGGGGCTGCACACAATCATTTGAAACAGTCGGGGCTGTGCAAGCGTCGGTGGCAGTCAGGGAATGAGTAGGGAAATTGTTTAAATCCTTGAATAAGAAGTCATTATTTTGTATAAGGTTAATTTTCGGGACACATACAGACAGATTCGGGATTTGGGACAACAGCTTAGAATTCGGGACTGTCCCAAATTTTTTGGGACATCCGGCCACTCAAGTCAAAAAAGGCTGGAAACACTGGTGTGTCACCATGTTCATCCATGTTTCTAATTAGACAACTTTCACACAATGGGATGTTACTGCGCTCTGCCCATCAGGCTGCACCACCACATACTCTCAGACAGCAGGAGTGTCATTTGGTTGTAAAGTTTAGTGTTTCTCACAGTGTCCCTGACAGCATTAGTCATTTTGTCCGACACAGTGTCTGAATTACAGCCATTAAGCATCCCCGTCTTGGACATTGCGGTCTCGGGTCTCTGTCGTCATTTGACAAAATATGCAATATTGTGTAATGAGGCTGAGTTCTGCACGGAGACGTTTTTCTTCTGTGCCCTGTGGAAAAAACCTGAACAAACCTTGGCAGCATTACTCAGGTGTTTCACATCCTTCCTCCTGTTTAATTTGTATTTGTTCAGACTGAACACACACTGTGCTTCATTTGAACTCAATAAATTTACAATAAATATAAAATAATGCCAATCATTACATCACAGTCAGTGCTGTCTGTACATGCTGTCCTTAATGTACAACTGAATACATGCCCTTTAACTACACAAGTGAAGGTCGTATGTACAGCACATGGCACTTGTTTGGTTGTATAAATAATGAACAGTTGTGGCGTTTCATTATGTAACTCGGAAACAATGAAAAAAAAAAAAAATCATATTTTATTCCTTGGTTTGACAGTTTAGCTTCAGTGCTTTCTTCATTGTCCAAATGCCCACTCATTCTTTACTCTAGTGGATGTAAAATATACTCTATTCAAGTTAAAGTACAATGGCAAAAGCTCTGAAATGTACACAAACAACAACAACAACTAAATGCTACTGTTGTTTCCTATAATCAGGTGTATTATATTTAATGAAATTACTGAAAAAGTCACGTTTTTAATATTAAATTAAGTCTCCTGCTAAATCTGTTAACCTAAGTTACTAACTCCTGACACATTTAGAGCCTGTCCATCCTTCATGTTCTCCCTGAGGTTTCTTCTGTTTTCCCACAGACGTGTTTTTTTTTTTTTTTTTTGGGGGGGGGGG
>JAPSES010074531.1:0-10358 GCA_029822895.1 Maxillicosta whitleyi
AAACCCCCCCCCCAGATCTGTCCCTGTATGTATATATATATATATATATATATATATAGAGAGAGAGAGAGAGAGAGAGAGAGAGAGAGAGAGAGAGATGTATATATATATTTACCAGAGTGTGCTGTATGAAGACTACCAACCCTAGGTTTCTTTTTTTTTTTTTCCCTAGGTTTCACATCTTTTTTGTGAAAGGACAGTTTGCAAATGCAAATATTTTCATAATTTAATGGAGTTTGTTTGTTTTTTTTTACACTAAAGCAAAGAACATTTTGGACTTGTCATTATTTATTTATAAGTTATTATGCTGTTGTTTTAATGACTGCTTAAATTGGGCTGCTCTTGAAAGAAATTTAGTGAGACACCCCTGCTACAGACTGATAAAGTCAACACTGATGACTACATTGCAACTTGTTTGACACGTAATCTGAGTGATATATTACAATGCTTATGTTAAATAGAGGAGAAAGACTCTGCTCACTAGGGAGGGGAAGTGAAAGTCTAACCCAAAAAAAGAAAGAAAAACAACCTGTTTTTTATTGTCACTTAAAAAAAACAATAAGATGTATTTACTTCAGCATCTTTGTCTTTTAAGAGTGGAAAATAAGTACACCAGCCAGCCAGCTCTGTTCATTAAATTGTATTAAAGCTGTAGGAGCTGAGATCAGAAGGAAAATACTGAATTTACACCTGCCTCCTCTCAAATCAAATCAAAAAACTAAATATAACCTAATAAATAGAGATGATCTGATGTTCTGTGACGCTCTTATGGGAAAATTATGTCCCTTTCCCAAACTTCGAGTCACACCCGGATCAAACAGAATCTGATCAGCCATTGGTAATTACAACTGTCAGCCACATACTTAACCTCCTATTTGTCAGAAAACGCCTATGAGTGGATGAAATCTGGGCAAATTTCTGCAGCCCAAAAACACAGAAGTAGATACAGAAATCTAGTTTCCTCTCAGATTCCCTGAATTACAATGTGTTCAAAGGTAATTATGGAAATTTAGCTTAAAAAAAATTAAGTACTGTCACTAACATAGAAATTCCAATTCATCATATTTTCTTTGAATAATCACAAAAACAATCAACAAATTATAAGTAACCTGAAGTTTAGCATATATTTATTTAAAAACCTGCAGGGAAACTATGGTTGTAGCTTGTTTAACCCATAAAAACACAAACATCCAATGGTAACCAAAGTCATTTATTAATATAAAAACTTCAATAACTTTTGATCCACTAATCCCATCAATCCATGTACATAATTGATGTAAAATACAGTTTGTTATCTTTTCATGGTCATCAGATATGACCCATTTTGGATGTTCAGATGATCCATAGTTACCATGCAAACACCGTTGTCTTCTACAACGTTGATTTACCAGTAAAATCCATGTACTTCCAACAAGGACAGCTGTTGGAGACTGTTGTTTTTACATTCAATTAATTATATATTTGATTGAAAAAAGTCACTTTTTCTTCTGTTTTGTCTGTTTCTCGTGTAAAAACCCTCAACTTTAATTTGATCTACATGATCAGTAAATTAAATATAGGAAAATGCCAGTTTTTCAGGTAAAGAATGGAAAAATCCTGAGGATAATGTTAGAATAAATGGTGGCAAATCATTTTTAAATAAGTTAAATATAGAGGAAAAAGTGAGCAGCTGGCTGGGTCAGTGGATCGTGGCTTGGGATGCATGGGGTCGCCAGTTCAATTCCGGCCGGAGACACATGCAAAAACTAACTCAAAAATGCCAAAAAAAAACTGAGCTGCCAGTGAGGCTCCTTTTGCAAGACCCTTAATGCTCCTGTCCAATGGGCAGCACGGTGGCGCAGTGGTTAGCGCTTGTACGTCACAGCAAGAAGGTCCAAGAAGGTTCTTTCTGTGTGGAGTCTGCATGTTCTCCCCGTGACTGCGTGGGTTCTCTCCGGGTACTCCGGCTTCCTCCCACTTCCAAAGACATGCACCTGGGGAATAGGTTGTTTGGTAACTCTAAATTGGCCCTATTGTGTGTGTGGGACTAAGCGGTTGAAAATGAATGGATGGATGAATAGAGGAAAAAATCTTTTGGGATCTGACAAAAAAGCCCTGGGTCTTTATGGGTTAAAGGTATAATGTGTTACAGGTTTTGACTGATTGAATATCCCACATATCACCATCTAATACTTGGCCACAAAAAATTAATGACACCTGTTAGAGTTTGTCTGTTCTAAGGTTTTTATTTTATTTTAATGATAATGACAATGATGGTCCACACTCCACATACATCGATAATACAGCTTAACCCTGAATGCCACCCATTAGTATGTGAAGGACACAAGCTACTGTAGAAACATGGGAGCCGATTTTAAGGTACAGTATAAAAGAGACAGATTTGACATTTTCAGGTGATCATACACTAATGTATGTGAATGCTTGCACACCTTTAAGACTAATATTCATCTATTTGATAGGCTTCTGAACATTCTGTTTCACTGACTGTCCACTGTTCTTGCCCTCCACTTTCTCTCTCTGAAAATGGGTCTTGTTTTTCTTTCAGATTTTGTTTCATCTTCATAAAAAGATGAAGAACATGTCCAAGAAGTCAGCGCACTCGAAAAGAAAGGTACCCCTCTACCTCCCTGTTGTTGTATCTGGCAGGAGATTTAAAAAAAAAAAAAAAAAACTCTGGTAAAGTTGGTGCTGAAGCAGTTTCTTTATTACTGGCTGCCTCCTTGTGTGTGTGTGTGTGTGTGTGTGTGTGTGTTGTCAGGTCAGTGCTGTGTTTAACTGTTGTCTTTGGGTGTGTTTGTGTTTTGAGTTGCTCTGATTCTGGTTTGGGAAATGAATGAGCAGCTGGAGCTTTATAATTATGATACTGATGGATGAATGTAATCTAGTTTTATTAGTTTTTGATCTTTGGGTGGTGCTGAGTTTTGAGCATTGTTAAATGCTCCAATATGTCTATAGTTTAGCTTCAGGAACAACTCACTGGCGACCATCTCAAGAAAACTGACGCAGCTTCTTTTTAAATGGGAAAACAATACACATTTGTGAAACAATGGGCGCTTAATTTAAGAGTTAAGTGTCAACTTAATTCCAGAGTTTGTTTTTTTTTTTTTTTTTTTTGTTTTTTTTTGTTTAAGTCTGTACACTAAAAAGGAAACACTGTGGAAACAAAACAGGACTCTGTTATTAAATATACTGAAACGTATAAAGACGATGAGGAGTTTAACTGAATCAAAAGGTTCACCATTCACAGGCCTGCCCCTTAATAAGATAAGTGGTCAATCTAAATCACCTGTGAGTGTGTGAGTGTCTGGTTGTGTGTCTGTTTATGTCAGCTCTGTGATGAACTGATGATGTGTCCAGGGGGTACCCCTCCTTCACCCATAGGTACCTGGGACAGGCCCTCCAGAGGACTGAGTGGTTCTGGAAATGGATGGAAGTAACATTGATATCAGCAAAAGAGTTTTGCAGGGTTTAGAGATTTGTCTCCAAAAGTTTTGCAGGATTTAGTGATTTGTCTCCAAAACAACATTATATATACATAAGTGTAAAATATTACAGCAATAAACATATAGCATCCTGACAAGTTAAGTATGTCCAGTAGGACTCAAAATGCAACACTTGGGATTTACTGTAAAAGAGAACAGTTAATGAAGTTATCTCAGAGACTTTCTGGGCACAGAGTACTAAGCACTCCAGGGTATGGTTAATGATCCTTCACTGAAACAAAAGGAAGGAGGGAAAAAAAAAAAAAAAAAAAAACATCAGAGATGAGCAGGTATAGAGAGCAGGAGACCCATGTGTAGACAGAGAATCTGATGAAGACTGATGGTTTGACCAGGGTGAGAAAGTAATGCAGGTGTGGATGACAGGTGTGTAGGGGAGGGAACAGAGGTGGAGGTGGACAGAGGTGGACGGGGGTGGACAGCTCAGCCACACCCACACAGATGGATGGAAAATCAGACACAACAGACAAAACCCACGAGGACCAGGAACACAGAAGCCAAAAGAAGAATAGGTAGAGAAAACTGTCAATTCCCAGTAGATCCAGTCCAGTGTTTATGCATTTAAAACAAGAACTGTCAGATACCAGTCAGATGTGTCTACAATCTTTATATCATAACCTGCTCCTGACAGATCTAAGTAGTTTGTCCTTGAGTCAAAGTCAACATTTGTACCAAATTAGACACAAAATAAGTGTTCATGAAATAAAAATGAACTGGCTGCCTTTAATTGGCTCCCCTCACTTTTCCCTCCAAAACCTCACATACTTTATAAATGTCCAACAATAGATTGTTCAGTTCCTACCCTTTGCTGTGTCACTGTTTTGCCTTCAGTGCAGCTGCCCTTTGGGCTGTTTACACTTAGCTCTGTTTTAAATCGTTGTGATGATGTATTGTAGCTCCTACTGAAACAGAAATGCCCTGGCAAATGTGCACATGGGAGATGAATTCAGTGACTTACTTTGGTTCCCAGCATTTTCTTATTGGAGCCAAATTTCGATTACCAAACTTAATATTTATTCCAAATTGTCACACACAATTTAGTGTATTTTAGTTTGTTGTTTATTTGACATTGAGACATTTTGCAGTCACACAG
The DNA here is from genome assembly GCA_029822895.1 of Maxillicosta whitleyi. Taxonomy (NCBI): domain Eukaryota; kingdom Metazoa; phylum Chordata; class Actinopteri; order Perciformes; family Neosebastidae; genus Maxillicosta; species Maxillicosta whitleyi. Next base: position 4,594 of record JAPSES010074531.1, read on the forward strand.
TTGCACCAGAGTTAGCAATGAGTTCATTTGCATCTGCAGTCCCTGAGGTGGTAAACAGACAACAGTTTATACAGAATATAAACATACACTGCATAAAACAGTTGACAGATCATTTAAAAACAAATGATACAAACACAATATAATATAAAAGTTTAAATATAATAATAACAATGTAGTCTAAAAAAAAATATAATATGTACAAAATGTAAATAGTGAATATAAATAGTATTAAAAAGCCCAACTGTAGTTATAGCAGCATCTTTAAAAACATCCAGCCCTGAGTGTAATTCAGTACTGCAATTTCAACAAGTCTGACCCCATGTTTAGATTTGGATTTAAGATATGTTTTGGGTGGCTGGGTCAGTGTTAAATACAGTGTCAACAACTACAGAGACATACTATGATCTACAGTCACGGAAAAAAAATTATCAGACATCCAAAGTCATCAGATACAATGGTTATGCAATCCAGTCCTAACTCCTGTGTGTGTCATGTGACTAAAACAGACAGAACAGAAAACATGGAATGTCTAAAAATACTGTTTTTGTCAGTACAATGACATAGATATTAATGTAAGACCTTAAACGATTTTGGTTTTTATCAAGAAAACATGGAAAATGGATAGATATCAGCTCTGAAATTAAACTATTATGATCTATTTTTGTTTTTATTATTATACTTGTGCAAATAAATGTACCTTTACATGTACTAGGCATTATAATGAACAAGAAACTGAAGAAAACAAGGGGTGGCCTAATAATTTTTTCTGCAAATGTAGTAACTGGACACACATACTGAGGGTTCTGGGACAGTTCTGCACACACATGTAATTTTAGTGCTAATGTATGATGTAAAACCATAACAGCTGCTATAGGAGGAGTCCTCTCCACAGTAGTTCTCAATTAATCTCAACTTTGGATTCTAAAGTCATCAGGCCATGATTCATATTCACAAAATTCAACTGAAGTAAATGGATTTTTTTTTTCAGAACTAGGCTAGTTGCATGTTTACAATGTCATTTCTAAAGCAATATATCGATATTTTCTTCACTCTATTCATAGCTCATTAGTCTAATGACAACTTGAGTAAACACCACTGCGAGGTCATGCTGATTCTGATCATAATGACGACAATCAGCACATAATTGTGTATATATGCAAAATAAGTGAGGTTGTATTTCATTTAAAAGACTTATGTGTTTCTATTCTAAATGCTGGTCTTTGGATCCTACATATAAACACCTAAATGTGGCCGGTCTCCTTTCACCAGGTCATGGGCCACCAGGACCAGCAAGGTCTGATTAAAGAATTATTATCACTGACATACACTTACGGCCTACATTTTTATATTTCTTCCGTGAAGGCATATTAAATTATTCCCAATAGTCTATTCTCTTTATTTTATTGCTTTTCTCTAGATCACTGCTTCCAACAGTGTAACTTAGAGTGTTTGTCCAATCATATTTCAGTCATTATGTGCTGATGATTTCTTTCGGCTTTTTCCCTTTCGGGGTCACCACAGCGAATCACCATATTTGGCTGAGGTTTTTATGTCGGATGCCCTTCCTGACACAACCAGGCTTGGGACCAGCACAATTAGGCTTGGACCCCCTTGTGGCTATTGGGATGTATAGCGTAAAGAACCAGAAGGGTCTCAAACCAGCTACCTTCCGTATAGTCAGTGGCATTAACCACTGAGCGACCCAGTCACTACATGTCAGTCATTCTGTGTTACTGTGTAAAATAAACCTACCTTGAGCTTCTATAGATGAACATAAATAACAACAAAACTTGTTGCTTTAACCGATCAGAGTTCATGCTGGCCACATGGGGGCGATGTAGCAGGGATACAATAACATCAGCATTTTCACATCATTTGATTGGATGTGTAGTGACTTACCTGTCACTGCTGGGTGCAGATGGAGACCTTGTTTTTGAAAATAATGGTGAACATTGTGATGACTTTTATTCTTGCTATGTGAGATACCTGTCCATGGACACCCTGTTCTTTTGTATAGTACTGATTGTGTATTATTCATATTAAAAGGTGAATTAGGTCAGGTAGGACACCACTGAAGGCCTTTGTGTGGAATAGTCCCAGTCCCAGTCCCGCACTGACTGTCAGTCAACTTTTAGTATCGCTATGGCAACAGCTAACCGGTTTGTCTGCCCATCTTATCTGTCAGTTATCGCAGAGCTAAGCATTTAAACAAAGAACTTACATTACCAAGACCTGCAACTCAAAACGTTGTTCCATTGCAGCAGAATAATGCAGCCACAGAGCTATATTACCCAGTTTCATCTTTTTCCTCTAATCTTTGTGTCCACTTGGACCTGTAAAGCAACTTATTTTGGTAAGAAGTAAAAGCTAATTTTTGTTTGTCCATAAATTGTTGTACTGGCACTGGCAACTTCCAGTATAGCCAATACAGTACAATCACAAGTCAGCCTGTTACCCATTAAAAACCTCTAAAAAATTAATGTGATTACTGAGTGTTTTCATGGTGCTTTTGGCTTTTACTAATAAGAAAGTAGCATTGAAACATTAGCCTGTTTAAACACAGAAAAAGCACTTACATTAACACTGGCATTCTAAGTGTGCACCAGCTTTTCTGCTTTTCTCTTTAAGTTGTTCTTTTTTGTTTCTATACTTTATGGTTTAAGACAGATGTTTTTTTGTTTTTTTTCTATAATTTGTTCAGATTCATAACTATGTCCGACCTTTGGGCCATGACCCACCAGTTAAAACACTTGGTATTAAGACAATATAAAGATGATCACATGCACAATATTTTATAGACAGAATCTGTCTAGATTTTTTTTTAATTGCCAAATGTCCCTTAACAGTGCTACATAATGTATTTTTTGTCTCTAGGTGTTTCTCAACCCAAACAGCACACTTCAGATCCATTACTTCTGTTATTACCTTACACAATAAAAGCTTTAAACCTGCACTGCATGACTATTTTAGTCAAACAAAGCATTTAATGGAAGGATCACGTGTCATCAGTTCACATCATCATATCGGAAATTTTGTCACAAAGTGCATTTGGGGAATGGTAATTCCACACAGCAGCCATTTTCCTGTGCCTTATTGAGTGCTGAACCCAAATGTGGCCTTTACCTCCTTCCACTAACTAGACTCATTCTTTAAAACAACCCCGATGGACTGTAGAATTTTACACTGTAGCAATTTAGCTTGTTTTCTTGCCAAATCTGTGAGAAACCGTGTTTGCCTCTCACAATGCACTTTGCATTTCCGAAAAGGCCCAAGTGACGTATTGATTTTTTATGTAAACAAGCGGACTGTGTTTATGATGGAGTCATCTTTGAAGTTCTTCACTGTGAAGGAAGTAAACACAGAATGATTAATGGGTTGGTGAGAATAAGGCTATGACGAATTAAAAACAAAACATTTTTGTGATGAAAATCATGTGCTACTTTTAGGACATGCCGTAGGTGTTAATACAGTTGTTTTCTATATGTACCAATGTGTAACTTGTAGTAAACTTGTGCATGTCTGAACCGGGTGCAGTCTTCGTTCTTAACATGAGGCTCCTGTCCTGGCTGATGTTGGACTGGACCTGTTGTTGTACTGACTGTGACTGACTCCGTGCCAGTGGAGGGGCTTAAGCCTTTGCACAGTGCAGGGCAGTGGGTGTGGATACTCCAGAGTTACATAAACTGAACTGCTACAGGACAAGGGGTTGGCAGATGAAGAACTGGGGCTGAGGAGCCACTGTGACTAGTGTAACGGGGACTGTTCTCATTGTAGGACATTGTGTCTCAGGCTGAAACTCGTGAAACAGCTGACTTGTCTCATGGACTTTGTCACTTTAGGTTAACTGCTGTGTTTATACGTTGTGATGAATCCCATGTCACTGCTGGTCCATATATTTCCCTCTTGTAGTAGCCCTTTGTTTCACTCTGCCTGTGTGTTATGGTGTGTCTGGGCTACGTTCAGCAGATGGCGAGGTATGCTTTAAGGACACTGTGATGGGAGATAGTGATGTGACACAATGTGACAGTGTTGTTTTCAGGTGTTTTCTCTTTAACGCTGCTCTGTTTCAGATTGTGTCGACAGTGTATGCTACTCTGTGTCAGCTTTACCTGCTGTACAGTTTACAACCTAAAGGCCTTGAACTATTTTAGTCATGACATCCAAGTGGATTTTTGTTTTATCTTTATTAGGGTTGCAAAGTTGGAAACTTTCCATGGGAATTAACTGGAATTTATGGAAATTAATAGGAATTAATAGGAATTTATGCAAATAATAGAATAGAATGCCTTTATTGTCATTATACATATGTACAACGAAATTAAAGGTAAAGTAAATTAAAAAAAAAAAAAATTACAAAATTAAAGGGTGGCCCTCAACAGGGAACTTAAATATAGTTAGGGAAAATATATTGTAGCATAACCCTGGCTAAAGCAACCAGATTTAATGCAAGTACACTCCCCATTCACTTGCACACAGCAGTTCTTACTGCAGGGCTATTGAGGCCACGCCCCCTGCATGCATTGTGCACTCTTCCATCACATGCACAGATGATTGCTTAAACTGTAGGCCAAAGCAAAGGACTATTGAAACTACACAGTTGAGCCTGTGGATTATATAAAGTCAAGCAAGTTTTTTATGTTATGAGGTAAATTTATTTCATCTATAATGGTATTACTCTTTAACTTGCAAAAATTAAATAAAAATGTATTTATATAGTAGCTAGCTGGTAAGTTACATGCTAAATGTGAGCTATTTTTCATTTTAATGACCATTTAAAGCAATGCTAGATGTTTTTTCTACCTTCAAACTATATTTTCCACATCATTTTGCTGGTACAACAGCTCACATTCAATTACACTTTGGCCATCACTCTAGTGAATTTTGAATGGGGGGCATTTTACTTTTTGATTGATTGAATAATTAATTGTTCATTGCTCAAGAATTGAAACTAAAGTTCTACTCAAATGAATCTGTTGAAATTTGTCATGTTTTAAATTTATTATTTTATGTGGAAGTTTGCTTTTGACAAAACTAAACTATTTACATTTATGTTTGTATGATACAGATTGTTTAAATTACCCCAATTTCTAGTTAATTCCCAATAGTTCTCATAAATTCCCATAGAAAGTTTAGGGAAAATTTCCTTCCTCTCCCCTTTGCAACCTTAATCTTTATCTAACCTTTCTGGAAACATTTATCACTATATATTAGTTTTGCCTCAACATTTTTTTTTAGTGAAAATCAGGTATTTTGACACATACTTAATCCACTGTACAGTTATGTAATGGGGACTTATATTGTTATACTTTCTGTTACTTGTCATTCATTCTGATAACACTCTGCTGCCATATACATTTATTTATTTATTACATTTATGCTGATGTCATTTGCTAACAGTGAATTCAAAGTGTACCTGTATTGGTCATGCACATTAACAGTGCTTTATGTATTACTTATAAGCTTGACAAACACAAATTAAATTTTAAAAAAATTGTTGTTGTTGTTGTTGACGACATCTGACAGACAGAGCAGTGACTTCAGCGTGCAGTTATGACAACGGACTATAACGTAAACTACCTGATGGAGTCACTCCTATTATATGTGACCTTTTGAAATAGTTATCAATGAAAATTCACGACAGGTACCCTTTAAGCTCAATGTAGTCTAGAGCTTTTATTGTCAAGAGTGAAAGAGCTCCTTCCACTAAAAACCACTTTGAGTAGCTCTATTTACAATGTGGTGGGTCACAACAAGCAGTATATGTA
>JAPSES010074532.1:0-10358 GCA_029822895.1 Maxillicosta whitleyi
CCCCCCCTCCATATTTACAGTACATTCAAACTTCACACAACAGTGCACGTCCAGTCCATGTTGTTGCAGTCTACTTGTCTGAGCATGCTCAGTGGACACCCCACCGCTTGTGGAATAAAGGGGTAAAACACAGAACAGTGAGTGAGACTGACTATTAAAATGGACAATTTGGAGTTTGTTTTTTGTTTTTACTTTGTTTGAAGTGTAAATCTAATTGTGCTTTTTTTCCACCGTGTTTTACTGAGTTTTCATAATGTAACTAATTTTTGGAGTTTAACCAGGTGCCAAAAAGCAGCTGAACTGATTTAGAAAAAAAAAGAGCCCCAAAACAAAACCTCCTGCCAAAACTCAAATACTTGTTGTTCAGTGTGTTCCAGTTCACAGTTTAGGTTAAACATCCTAAATCTCTTATTCAAGTACATTCTGAGTATCATATTTAGTAAAAACCTGTCAAACTCCTTAGTCTTTTTCTGTTTCTCCAACTGTTTGGATCTAAAACACACCGTAAAACCAAACCACTGAAGAACAGGAACACAAGCACATACTCACAGCAGCTTTTATGACGCTGAAACAGACGTCATTCCACAGCAGAACATTTACCTGGAATAATGTGTCAGGGGTGAAAGTGTTACAAAAGCTTTAGTCATTGTTTCATCTTCTAGGGAACTGATGGTTTCCCAAAAATCCCACTGTCTCAACTTGTTTTACACGTCTGTTTAAGTGGAGAACATTTGCATTTTAGACACTTGCTATAATGGCAAGGATGTCCAAGTAAAATTTTATTTTTTTATTTATTAGAAATGTTTTCTTCATGAACCCTCAAAGACCATTGACCAAACACATCTACTGAGCTCAAATATTTAATTACTTTTGAATTAATTTTACCAATACATTCAAATACAGTTTGTCTCAGTCCCTTAACAAGTGTTGCTATGCTGTTTGGATACGTTTTAATGTTATTGCACTGTGCATTTAATTATGTAATGTTGTATATATTTATGCATTTTATTTTTATTTCTTTATACATTTGCTTTCTCCTCTTTGGTGTGTTGGGACTGGGGTTATTATAGTTCATATTGTATGTCTATGTTCTCATTGTATCTATGTGCTGTGATTCTAACATTTCAATAAATATATGTTAAAAAAAAGTTTTTCAATTTTAAGCATCATCAGATATGACCCATGGACGTTCAGAGGTGAACGTGGAAACACTGTCATCTTCTACAACATTGATTCACCAATAAAACCAATCGAATTTGACTAAAGACAGAGTCTGTGGACATTTGTTTTTATATTTAGTTAATGATGGATTTTACTGAAATGGTTTTCTCTGTTTTGACATAATCAGCCTCAAAGTTTCCATCACCTTCAAAGTTGCTCTTTTTTGATCGTATATGGTCAGTCACTAAATTTAATATAGAGAAATAAGGCGAATATTATAATATATGGTGATAAATTATTTTGATGTTTAATGAAGAGAAAAACAAATATGCTAATAAGTTGCCACGAAATAGTCTTTAAGTCTTTAAGGGTTAATGTCATATTGTTGTCATTATTGTAGTTATTTTATGAGAGGAAGCTCAAATACGGTAGTTTTTACCACAACATAACAATAAACAATGGAGATAACAGGGATTTCCACAGTTGGCCCACAAACCCTCCAGTGCTACTTTTGTGGTAGATTTTTCTCTGTATTTAACTTGATGATGAAATGTGATTAACACATTTGCATTTTTTCAGAAAACACCCTGTAATCTCCTATATTTTATTTAATGATAATATAGATGTTCATAAAAACCCAGATTAAAGTTTAGATTTAGGTGAATTTTTCAGCAAATCTATCATTAACTGAAGATAAATCAATTGTCTTCATCTACTGTCGTTGGTTCAACTCCATGGGTTTTACTGGTGAATCAATGCTGTAGAACAGGGGTGTCAAACTCATTTCAGTTCAGGGGCCTCATTCAGCTAAACTTGATCTGAAGAGGCCGGACCAGCAAAATAATAGCATATTATTATACAAATAATGTCAATTCCAATGCTTCTATTTGTTTTAGTGCAAAAAATAAGTATATTTACATTATAAAAATGTTTACATCTACAAACTGTCCTTTCAAACAATGTGAATAACATAATATATAACATAATAAATAAAAAATCAGGTTAATTTAACAATATTCTGTCTGAGTTTATCATTTATACATGTTCATTATAACGCACAGATCACAGAGGATCTACAAATACACAAAACATTCAATAAGAGGCAGAATATTAGTAAAATTGCAGTTAGTTTTCTTAAGACATTTCAGGTTGTTTATATTTGTTCAGGTTATTCACATTTTTTGATTATTTATACTTTGTTTTAGTGTAAATACATGAAAATGTTTGAAGTTGTCATTATTTCTATGTTATTATGATAATATTTTACTGGTCCTACCCATTCGAGATTGAATTGGTCTGAATGTGGAACCTGAACTAAAAGGATTGTTCAGATCTTAGGGTAATTTTTGATTTTCGCAAATTCATCTGAAGGGTCGAACTGGACCCTTTAGCGGGCCGGATTTGGCCCCCGGGCCGCATGTTTGACACCTGTGCTGTAGAATAGCACAGTGTTTCTGTGTTCACTGAACAGCCTCAGAACGTCCAAATGGGTCATGACGATGAAAAGATAACCAACTGTATTTTACACCAATTATTTACATGTATTGATGGAATTAGTGAATCAACCTGTATTAAACATGTACTGTATATCAGTAGATGGTTTAGGTCAATGGTGGATTTTTTGGGTCTTTATGGGATAATATATTCAGATTATAGCATAAATTCAATGCATGTGCTCCATTTTACCTTCAGATAAACCTTACAGATCATACAGTGTGTCTGTCAGTAACACATACACAGGCCTTTATCATGTTTTCCATGAAACAATACAAGCTTTAACATTAGTCTGTGGTGTAAAACATCTGACTTCCAGAAGTCCTCTATCACTTCTAGGAATACAAGGGAGTGTTTCCACTTTGGCAGCTCAGAGCTCCTTCCAGCTCCAGCAGGCGCTTTTCCAGACATGAGCTAAAACTTGACCTCCTCTTCTTCATCTCTCATGGCTGACGAAGGAACCACGAGGTTGACGGAATAACTCATGGAATGGAGCCAAGTGACGCTGCACAAGAGCAAACCTTTATAGTAATGCCAGGCGTGAGTATGTTATAGCTCTGTTGAGTAGCAAAGTCAAACCTCACATGCTATTTACGTTATATATGTACCGTAAAGATGACTGTAAGTGAACTTCATGACCAAACTCTTGGCTCATTCATCAATACTTTCACTTCGTTTTCAACTTCAGAAGCAACAGTTCTGATCTACGTGAAGCACAACAGAGACAGAAATGCAGTACTGACCAAAAATGTTATCACAACCACCTTGTTTTTTGATAATTTAAAGACCCAAACATCCACCATCGACTTAAACCATCTACTGATGTAGATGTTTAATATCTGTCGACTCATTAATCTTATCAATACATGTAAATAATTAGTTTAAAATACAGTTCATCATCTTTTCTTGGTCATCAGATATGACCCATTTAGACATTCAGAGGTTCTGTACTTACCATGGAAACCTGTCATCTTCTACAACATTGATTCACCAGTAGAACCCATGGAGTTGGATCAATAGCAGTGGAAGGAAACATTTAGTTTATGTTCAGTTAATGATAGATTTTACTGGAAAAATACACGTTTTCTTCAGTTTTCTCTGTTTCTAATAGAATAACTCTCAACTTTAATTAAGATTTTGTGAACATCTACATGATCAATAAATTACTTGTAGGAAAATACCTGATTTTCACTGGAAAAAACACAAAATACGGGAAATAATATTACAATTAATGGTGATAAATCATTTAAGGAAGGTTATGCTATATAGAGAAATATCGATTTGGGAACTACTACACAAGTAACGTGGGTTAAAGATATGGGTTAAAGTTGAAGAAACCAGATGGGTATGTGGAATTTTAAACAATTAATTTATTGACAAAAATTCACAATACTTGTCAAAGAGGAAGAAGATTGTAGAACAAACTGATCACCCAATGGGTCCATCAGCAATACAACATAGTCTTCTTCTTCTTCCTATTTATGGTTTCAACAGTCTACAATGACTTTTGTTACTTCCTCCTTCAATCAGCCTGCTAAAGGTACATGGAAATTTCAGATTTGGCTTCTCGATTCTGGCTATTTTTACAAAAAAAATTCTTAATCTATTTTTTTTCTTTTTATCTGAATCTATTTATAAGCTCCAGCACCCCTGTGACCCTCAAGGAGAAAGTGGTTCAGAAGATGTATGTCTACCTATGTCATATCTGTCTACAGCTTTTGTTATATGTAATAAAAGTATCTATCATCACTGTTTTATTCCCTTGCCCTACGTGAACATAATAAAAATAACAATGAATATTAGGGGTTTTGTTTTGTTTTTATTAAACTAATGCAAATGCATGCAAATCCCCCTGATTGGGACCTCCAGCAACTTGTTCCTCTCATAATAAGGACAAGCTCATTACCCCCCCCCCCCCTCCTCAAGGATGAATGCCAAATGTAAGATCAAGCTTTACTTTCTGATCACTATTAAATTACATTACATTTTTAATCTAAAAACGATGCAAGAGTGAATGGCAGTCCAGGTCTGAGTCAAGTGAAAATTAGATTATTATAATTTAATAGTCCCCACTTTTTAAGACACTTAATAAATCCTGGCCCATGCACTTCACCAAATGGATCCCATCACAGTCACTAAGTACAAGAGATTAAAATGTGCCCAGTGAAGTCAAACTCAATGCAATTTGTGCCCTTTTCTGGCTCCACAAGGAGACTCAGTAAAACACTCTGATTTATTTCCACTCCCATGTATAACCATAACTATCTTTATTAGTCTATAACCTTTTTAGGGACATCTTCTCCTGCTATGACATAAAATGACTTTCATTCTGTTTCACAGGTCTCCGTAAAACCATAGAAAGAACAGCATTAAGGATGGTATTGGGCTGTTTTTATTAATGTTGAAGTAATGAAGTAATCCTGGCACAGTAATGCATGACAGCAGTGGTATTCGTGGAGTGGTGGTGGGTTGCATCTGGCCAATTTAAACATGCCAACTAGCTTGAAATCATTGGCTTAAAATTCTGTCAGATGCCTGTCTTGGAGTTGCACTCATGGGTGTAACCAGAACTTGCAAAATATTAATGAATAATCATCAGTTGTATCAATAACTGCGCAGAACACAACATGTCTGCAGGGATTTGAAGCACAAACATCTTCATTCGACAAATAACTTAAAAAAAAAAAAAATGTTGAAAAGAAATGTTTCTAATTAAACTACAAATGCATCATTTGTTCCCTGTTTATTGGCTCTACACATTTTGATGCACACGATCGATCGACGTTAAATGTACTTTAGAGACGCTTAATGAAACAGAACCGAGGCAACAAAACAGTGATGTTGTAAGGGCTCGTTTTCACACTAAACTGACCAGAGTGTTTTGGTGCTGGGCTATGAGAAGAACACTCCTCTTTGTTGAGTAATTACAATCCTGCTTTTGCTGATGATGTTTGCGATCATTCTGTACCAAAATACTGAAACCACACTGTGTCAGATGTTGGTGCAGCCTCCAGTGAATTAAATGCACACTTTGTAATGACAAAAGCAGTGTGGACAGGAATGTACTGAGGGCAGTCCCACGTTAGTGTCTCATTCTTTGTCCTAAACAAGAAGGTTTTTTGTCTTTAATTTATGGATATTGTGTTATCATTTGTTTCCAGTTTATTACTTCCATGTTTTAGTGGTTGCCCTTGTTTCCCATGGCACTGCAGCTGGCATCCACCAGAGAACCTCATTTTGGAGACGCCTGTCCTCCCTGAAGTATTTAAAAGAAGTGACGCACTGTTTTGTGGATGGATTCAACGCAATGGATTTATCCAAAATCTGAATTTTAGAAGAAGCAGGAGGGAGGGGAGGGGAGAGAATCAAGATTGAAGTTTGATTAAAAGAGACATAAGCATGGGACATAATAATCCACAATGACAATCCCAGAATTTAACAGGTTCAAATTGTACACTGGGTAAAATCCAAATCTTACCAAGTGTATTTTTCTCATTTCTAGTTAAAATATCTCATCACACTTAACCCATAAAGACTCAAACGGCCACTGACGATCTACTAACACATATGTTTAATACCTGTTGATCCATTAATCCTATCAGTCCATGTAAATAATTGGTGTAAAATACAATTTGTCATCTTTTCATGGACATCAGATATGACCCACTTCAAAGTTACCATGGAAACACCGCCATTTTCTACAACATTGATTCACCAGTAAAACCCACAGAGTTAGATCAATGACAGTGGATGGAGACATGTAGTTTATGTTCAGTTAATGAAATATTTGCTTAAAAAAAAAAAAAAAAAAAAAAAGTCACATTTTCTTATTTCTGATATAATAACCCTCAATATTAATTTGAACTTTTATGAACATCTACTTATTTTAACCCATATAGATCCAATGGCACTTTTGTAGTAGCTCCCAAATATTTTTTTCTCTCTATTTAACCTTTATTACGTGATTTATTACCATTTATTATAATATTATACTCTATATTGTATGCTTTTTTTGTGTGAAAAGCAGGTATTTTCTTATATATGACTTATTGATTAAGACATAATCATCTAAAGAGTAACTTTCAGTGAGATATAAGAACGCATTATTAGACAATAGACCTTGAGCATCTTATTTCAAGAAATCTTTACAAAATAATTTTCACTTGCTCCATTGGCAGGTTTTAGTGTTTAATTCAAGTAAAAATATCTTGTTTCTTGTTTTTTGTTTGTTTTTTTTCCCCAGTGTGAATGAGTGGATCAGGAGTTTGACACATCAGACCTGAACCCCAGTCAGAATGAATGTTTGGAATGTGATGGAGAACACTTTATAAAACTGTTTCAACATCCCATCATGTACCCAAGAAAATGAATGAATGACACTTATTGTGAGACTTCATAAGCTGCACATGGACTAAACGATGCCACTACAAATGCCTGGTGATCAGAGCTGAGGGCTGTTCATCCAAATATAATGGGAGGGACTTTCTGGCTGTGTGTATCTATGAACTCCAAACTGCTTTTCATGGTCAAGTTGAAGAAAAACACACATCGGCCCCTTGGAAGATGTTGAAATTCTGTCGCTGTGAAGCTCAGAACCTCGTCTACCATTCAAACAAATTGTTTATTTTTGTAGAAAAATTTGCCACAAAATGAATCCTGACCATATGACCTTCCAACATGTGCCTGTCAGATCACACAAGCAAAAGGGTGAATAATGTACTAACACGTAAACTAAATTTATTTTTTAATGTCTCACACACAATGACGGATGAACTGCTTTTACTTAAACAGCCTACTTCAAGTACCATATTAGCTTCGTTCTTTAGCTAAAAGTCTGAACCATGATCCCTGTGTTCTGTCTTCAGTTTAATTAAAAGCCAAAAACAAAGGTTGTACTTATTCTGAAGTTCTTGGGAAGTACAAATATTTACTTCGGCTAATGACTGATGGTGATAATGATGTTACCGTTTGTTTTTTCATTTGTTTTTTGTCATTATTCATCCAACTTTGACCAAAAAATATTCATATATGACAAATATTCATGAATCTATGCCACTATTTTAAGTTTTTCAGCCCTTCATCAAATTATCTTTGAATGAAAACAGATTAAAAAGGTACAAATTTAGGGAAAAAAATCTCTCATATAACACAAATCTGCCACTCCCATCAGTAAAAAGATACCTTAAACACTGATACAGATCTTGAATGTCCAGATATATTTTATGATACAGATGTGTGGCCAATATATCAGTGCATCCTTAATAAAAGCATTTATTCTGAGGTTACACGACAACAATGCAATATAATGGAATGTTAAAAGTGATTTCTGAAGGTTTACATACGATGGTGTATTAGTGTCACATAACAAAATAAAAACACCCGTCACTACCACAATAAAATCGGAACATTTCACAAATAATGTCATAATATAATGAAAATAAAGTCGTAATTAAAAAAAAAAAAAAAAAGAAAGAAAAGAAAAATCATTATTAACTGAAAATGATGTTGCACTTTCATGAAATTAAAGTCGCAATGTTTTGAAAATAACAAGTTAAAGCAGTAACTTCCACTTCTGTTGGACCGGACGAAACCATAATGAAAGTATAACCTCACTCCAATTATGCAGCTAGCGTCCGACTTTATTCTCATAAATTATAATATTTTTCCTACCTCTTTATATCCACATAATATGACTTTAATCTCATAAAGGTATAACATTATTTTAGTTAAATAATCTGTTTTTTAAAACTATGGCTTTATTGTCATTATATTATGATTTTATTCTCTAAATATTACGACTTTATTCTTGTAGTGACAGGTATTTCTATTTTCTATGTGGGTCTGATACACTGTAATACTAACAGGACATGGAGTGAACTACAAATGTATGTGAGTTTGTGTGTTTGGGTATTTAACCCTGAAAGACTTTGACCTATTTTTGTTTCTTAATATATTTTCACTATACAGTATATGTAACTTCTCCAGTAAATTTAACATTTTGCAGGTATTTACTTATATTTCTTTTAGTGACCATGTCAGTGTTCGTGGAAGCTCATAGTAAATCCAAAGACTACCACATCAAAACAGAGAACTGACTTTTCCAACAAAACATATCATTACCTAATGATATAAACAAGTGCCAGTGTCTTTTGTCAAACTACGAGGGGTTTATTGATGAATCTATGTTGCAGAAGATGATGGTGTTTCCATGTTCACTATGGAGCCTCTGAACGTCCATATGGTCATATCTGATGCCTCTGAAAAACTGCATTTTATCTGAATTAATTACATGTATTAATAGGATTTTACATCAGTAGGTGTTTTTGTTGGCTGTTGAGGGTTGAACAACACAGATATAAAAGTCAGTCATGAGAACTAAGAAGATAATACAGAAAAAAAGGACAGGTATTCAAAGGAAATGCAAAAAATATGAAGCGTTTCAATGAGTCATAAGCAGCAAAATTGAATAAAAAAAACTGAAATGAAGCATGCATCACGTTACCACACAGTTTACAGCTTAATTTGTTTGCCCTTCATTTTAAAGCCTCAGTTAAATCCTCTAACCGCTATTAATCTAACCACCACCATTAATTTTCTTCTGGTCATGGGTGTGACTCATGTGTAATATTAAGAAAAGATTCAGAGGAAATTACCAATAAAAGGAGCGTAAACCTCTGATAAAATGCATGATTCTATCTACGACGCAAAATACATTTAATATTCAACATTAGCGGTTGATAAGGTACTGGCTGACACAGAACCATTCATCTTTTTTGTTTCATATTTTTAATAAAGCCACCATCTGTTTCAGACATCATTCCACTAATACAGCGAAGCAAAAGAAGCAAAGACATGAATATTTTTGCTCAGATGAGACAAGTTTTTCAGATGTGGGAAGCAGGTCTGGGACAAAGACTCCTCTGTCCTGTCCTCGTCTCTCAGACATGACTCAGGCTGAGACAGGGAAATGATGTCTCATAGTAACGGGCCTCCCTGATCTTGGCTGTGACGCCACGGCAACAACAGCATCAACAGCAGCTTTCTATGCAAAGACACAAATACCTCTCATCTGGTTGTAGATATTCCACAGTTTGTTTGTGGATGATCACCGGTGTAGCCAGGTAGTGCTAAAAATAAAAGCATGACTTATAATTAACCCGTAAAGACCCAGTACTTCTTTGGTGGCACTTCTCAGATGAATGGTTCTTTATATATTTAACCTTATAATCATTGATTATAATATCTTCATCTCTGTTTAGCATTTTTTCAGTAGAAATCAGGTGTTTTCCTGTGTTTAGGGGGTCATGGTTCAGGAGGTAAATCCAGCTCTGTCCTTCTCATCTGTTCTTGTGTCCTTGGGCAACACACTTCACCCACCTTACCTCCAGTGTCACTCACACTGGTGAATGTTTGGTGTAAATTGGCAGCAACATGTTCCGTCAATGAATAATGGATTAATAACGTGGGTGCCTTGAACAGCGCTATAGAAATGTAATCCATTATTATTATTTAATCCAGTGATCATATTAAGTAAATTCATTCATTTATTCATTCATTTTCTGAACCCGCTTTATCCTCACTAGGGTCATGGGGGTCACTGGAGCCTATCCCATCTACTTAAAGACACATAAGGTAGTAAATTCAAAATGAAACCTGTCTTGGTAAAGTGCTTATAAACCACAGCGGCGGGGCTCTATTTTCCA
>JAPSES010074533.1:2500-10358 GCA_029822895.1 Maxillicosta whitleyi
CCTCTGGAGTGACCTCCAACAAGTCATCGTCCATATCAACCTCCTTACAACTCTCATATCCCACCTCAAATCATATATTTCACACTACTTTACTCTGAGTCGTGGTTACATACACTTGGAATTGATGAAAATTTTACACTTGCTTTTTTTTTTTAATTATATATTTTCAAATCAACTCTGCTTTGATTTATTGGCTGTACAAAAAAACCTGCAAAATTAAAAATCACAGCAGTCGATATCTGTTATTACCACCGTTTGCCTGGACACAGGCTGCACCATGCCTTCTCGCTGAGCACACCAGATGTCTAATGTTGCCCTGGGGGGTGTTCTGCCACTCCTGCTGCAAGCATGACACCAACTCTAGTGATTTGTTGGACTAGGAATAGAGTCTGCATACATGTCATCCCAACTGATCCCAGAGATGCTCAGTGGGTGACGGATGAAGCGCTGAGGCTGGCCATGGCAGAACACCACTGATGTGATGATGACAAAGGCTGTAGTGACCCGAGCTGTGTACGGGTCCGAGGCATGGGGACACTGTTTCTCACACAGTCTTGACACCGTCTTATTCTTGAGGTTTGGTTATTTTTTACTTTTAGAGGCATTTTATAGACAACATCATTCCCAGGATTATAAGTACAGGATTGGTACTGATTACTGAGGATCACCTTATCCATTTTCCAGCCAATCACATGGCAGCATGAGCTGTTACACTTGACTATGCCAGAATTCGTTGCTCAAGTCAGTATTTATATAAAAAAGAGGCATTAGTGTAAAGCTTTCATTGATACTGACTGTACAATTTGACAGTCTTGTATTTGTTTGTTTTATTTGTTGTCATCATTGTACACTGCTTCACATTTGTTTCTTGTATTGTGGCCTTTTGTGGTTAGAAAACTGCCTATAAATAAAATGCATTGTTATTAACAATATATTTTCAGTCTTGTGCACTGATCATCATAAAATTAACCTTTCTAAAATCAAAGGCTTAGTGTAGAGCTGCAGGTATTGATTTTTTTTTTTTTTTATCAATTAATCTATTGATTATTTTCTTTAGTTCGATTCATTGAAAACACGTCCTTGAATTGGCCAAAAAATGTTATAAAAATGTTTAAAAGGCATGTCTGAAAATGACAGTTTGTGCTTTATTCCAGAACCAGCTGAAACAGCAACCACAAAAGGATAAAAGTAAAAAGGATAAATAAAAATATCTGTATAGAAATAACAATAACAATAAAGTACATATAAAATATATCTAGATATAAACTTCAAACAGATCAAATGAGATGTAGAATTAATATGTACACTGCAGTCTTCAACAAACTTTCATCCAACTCACTAGCAACTAACATACAACTTTATATTGGTCTTGGTGTCATGTGCATTACAATAAGTGTCTTTGTGAAAAACAAAGGTTGAACCAATGTTTAGTGGCAGAACAAGTAATGGAACAAATCTTTGATTCAGGAAAATTAAAATCAATTTTTTTAAAAGAAATTGTAAAATATTTAGTGATGCAAGCAACTGATTTTATTGTAAAGGTCTGAAAGAGCAGTTAGTTTGGAAGCAATATGAGTGATGCAGGAAGAGTCTTTATGTTGGAGAGAAACAGGCAGAGCACAGTAGGATGGATGCTTTTATCAACAGACAGTGCTCTGAGTCTGAGGGAAGTGCATCAAGTCTGTTGGCAGCATTTATGATTGTTGGTGAACACTCAAAGCATATCCATAATATAAACATTTTAAACATATGGACTACATACTGACTTAATTCCACTCAAAACTGTTTTACAACATGAAAAATTAACCTAGTTATCTGTTAATTTAACATGAATTAAATTGTATAAAATCCACACTATTGACACTGAATCCTCATTTTTGATCTCAAAAGAAAGAAAAAAGTCATTTATGGTAATTGAAGTTCACATTGTGAAATCTGAAAATGTACGTTTTACCCCAAGATATTTATGCCCACTCTTATTTAGGAGTCATTCAACAGCAAGACATAAAGACAACAGATCCCAGTGGTAAAAAGAAACTCCATTGTGCAAATGGAACCTAGCATTCAGTATCTTATCATATCTTATTAACTTATCTTATTAAGTATTCATAATGATAGATCACAGACAGTTCTCAGTAGTTCTGTGTAAGACTAATCAACAGATGGCACAATATATCTGCCTTCTCATTCATATATGCTGCAGCCACATTTTAATATGTTTATTTAATAGACACTGGAGAATGATTTCCTATCTGTCAGCACATTCTGCTTTAGGAGTTTCAGTCAACAGTAAAGATGTAAAGTGGTAGCAAAATGTACATATGTTGACACAGATACTGTTCATATCAAAAAAAAATTTGTAGCATAAAAAATATAAATATTAAAATTTTAAATAAAATAATGCAGTGTATAAGGAAATATAAAACATCTGAGTAATGTTTTACATATACACTATTATCCATAAAGTTGTATTAACTTTGTTTACAGACAAATTCCTTGTTTTTATTCCTATTTATACACATTCACTTTTGATCAGGTGCAATAAATACTATGTGTAAAATATATGAAATGCAATCCATACTAACTCCCCAGTTACACTTTATCTGTTAAGAATAAATTACATTGTCACAATCATTTCATGAGGAGAGGTATGAATATGCCATTAAGCTCTACTATTAGGCTATGATTTTTTATTTTATTTTTTCAGAATTATGGAAAAAATGTATTCAGCCAAGATGTAGTCCTCAGTTGTACTATTCCTGAGAGTGAAGTGCTAAACTTCAGCCAGCCAAACAAATACCCAATCCAGTAGGGAATATCAGGTAGTAAGTGTATTATCAGCAAGACAGTATGCTTATTTTAAAAATTGCATGTTTCTATGTATTGGATGATTGAAACTATGTGTAAGATAGGCAGTTATTGAGACTACTGGTCATAGACTTATTTGCTGCTGTATATATAAAAAAACAAAGTACAATATAAGAAATGATGTCTTTCGGATGTTAATATGTTTAGAGAATGTAAATAATGTTAATAAATGTGGCATTTCAGGATATGGTAGTGGTTGAACTCAGCTGTTTCGGTTTCACTCTAGAGTTATCTTGACATTCCAGTTCAATAGCTGAGGTGGACTCGAGCTTTCACTTCCGAGGAAAACAGATGTCATTTACTGCAGAAGATCTGAAAACAGGTGACAAAAAGCAAATTATAGTGAGCAGCAACTCCACATTAAAAGAGGAAGTGTGTGTGGTTCTGAAGGTGGAGGGGCATATAAATATGAATACTCATAAATGATCAGTTTGTTAATGGCTGAAGCAGGGCCACAAACACATAAAAAGCTCATACACTGTGGTGGGACTCTTATTTTTCACACTATCAGAGACTGTGCTGTCACTGGTGCCGGCTCAGAGGACGTTGGCTCTTTGGTGTTACAGACAATTCCTGAAAAAATACAAATGTCAAACCTCTCTGCTGTGTGTTATATGCTTTAAAACACTAATTTATGAGCTCAAACAGTGTTGGATTATGGGTTTCGATTTGTTTTGGGACAAAACTTTCAATATTAACAGAGCTTATTTCACACAAATACTTTTCACACAGATATCATTGGTGTTGGTTGAGAGTCATGGTTTAAGATGAGTCCAGCATCTTCTAGCATCTTTAACCATCACCATTGATATTGACTTTTGGCTTTTTTGGTATTTCCACCATGTGAGAGGACGCTGAAGATGATTTGGTAGTAGTATATGTTATATTGCTATAGTGAGTACTGTATGCCTGCAGTAGAAATATTGCACACTAGGAACCAAACTGTATCCAGCAGTAATGAGTCAAGGCAAGTCAAGCTGATACTGGTAATGGAAAATATATTCTGTCTGCCATGAACAAAAGCTTCAACTAGTCAGTGTGCAAAACAGATAATAAGTCTGTAACAATAGAAGACCTGCTGATCGTTTTGAGCCACTCTTTTTAATATCACTAATGACACAATAATTCACTGCACATTACATTACATTACATTTGGCTGACGCTTTTATCCAAAGCGACTTACAAGATATAGGCATGTATAGTGTAAAGGGCCTTGCCCAAGGGTCCACCTGGGATTCGAACTGGCAACCTTCCACACCAGCCGTGTAAACAACTAAGCTATCAATTCACTATTGTATTATTATAATATTACAATATTACAATATTACATTATATATATATATATATATATATATATGATGAACCACTGTTAAATAACTCCACTGTGTAGTAAAGAGTAGCTTGCATAATTTAGTCTCTACATATTTATTGTTTGAGGCAGTTGAACTCATCTTTTTCGTTCTCTGGGATGGAAAATGTCATCTCTTCTTATATTACTGAGTGAACCTGAGATGGGGGCAATCACTGAGGATTGAATCCATCATTTTTTTCCTGGTGCAAATCCATTTTGACCTTTTCTTGAACAGGTTCAGGGCTGTTCATTAGCCGTGGCCGTCAGTAGAATATGTGCGACTCTTCACTGGCTTCACCATTTGATTCAATACCATTTCTCCAGTGAATGATTTTTGCAGCATCTCCATATATTGTATCCTCAGTTGTTGTTTTTTTAATAAATATTATTAGACATTGCTACTTTTTCACGCAGTTAACGTAAATAAGAATCGTTTTTCATTCAGAATGTCATTCAAAAATCACATTACAGGGTGTATCAGAAAAAAAGTAGAGTCTCAGAAAAAACTAAATAAAAGTCTTGTGCATGGAAATGTAAGGTTTAATATGAGATCTGTCATCATGGATGATAAGTTCCATTGGTCTTTTACTTGCATGCATAAAACAGGAAAAAATAATTACATGTTAATCCCCTGCCATCGATACAAAGATTTCACACATCAGTGAGAAACTGAAAATTAATAGCAAAATTTGTTCAGTGAGTCAATATTTGGGTTTCACACTTCAGGATTTTAATTGAAGCCACACACTTCCGTTAGTTGAAGGATTCCAGCACGTTTAGTCTTCCACATGGGCCTGTTCCTTGTCACACAAATTTGTGCCTTCCTCAGTATATCTGGGATGACATGCCTAATCATGTCCTGCCTCAGGAGTTCCACTTCAGCTGTGATGATGCAATGAATTATCTATGTTGACTTTAAAATTTCAAATGGTCACCTCAAAACAAGCTTAAAGAATCCTCACTATCAGCATTAACCATTTGATTATGATTGACTCAAACCCTGTTAATTTGATCTTTGTATCGATGGTAGAGGGTTAATATGTACATTTTTAAAAACTGTTTTATGCATGCAAGTAAAAGACCAATGGAACTTGTTATCTATGTTGAGAGATCTCATATTAACCCCTACACTTCCATGCACAAAAGACTTATTTTGCACAATTCAAATTGGTGTTGTGCACAGAAGCATGAAAACTGACCCTGGATACTGGTGTCAATCTAGGGCGAATTACATGTTCAATAAATACATATGACAAGATTTTCATAATGTCATCGCATTTTGGTTTTATGTTGTTTTTTCTGAGAGTCTACTTTTTTCTGATACGCCCTGTAGAACTAACTATCATGTAATTAGATTCATAAATCACCCGCATTGTAAGATGAGATGAAGATTCACTGGCTTCGTAATTCCATTCAGTTATGAAGTCTATATCATGACACATCTTTAAAACAAACAAACAAACAAAGATCCAGACCTCTAGCCCTCACCTGATATTCACAGCTTCAACCAGATCACAATGTGAGCTCAGTGTTTTCTTTATGCACTATCAGCTGTTTGCCTGGTCTTCCCCTGCACCACCTGACCTCAGAAAAACCAGCCTGGAGATTTAATTACAACAGCAATTCATCCACAGAATGGAGGAACCGCTTAGCACTAATTTGCCAGAGCATGCTGGGTAAGCAATGCAAAATATAACAGAAGTAATGGTTGTATTTGTACTGTATAAGATAAGTTGATCAGCAGACAGCCTGGGGGGGGGGGGGGTTATCAGCGAGACGAAGCAGACAGATGAATGAGACACATGGACAGAGGAGAAGAGGTCATCAGTTCTCTGGAGACTGATTCATAGATGAGCTTGGTATCAATAAATTAAGAGTGAAGAACAGACAACAACACTGAGAGACCGACAGAGAGAGAACAAGCAGGGAGGTGATGAAATAGAAGAGAAAAGGCCTGAGATGAAGGAAACCTTTGAAAAAGGACACAATGAAGTCATTGTCTTGGTTCAGACACTACTGCTGTGTTCACTACAACTCAGTTCAATTCTTATAGCTTTGTTAACACACTGAATGCATTATCCTGCATTACAAATAGTGTGAGTACTAAACAGAATGTAAGTTCTGTCACTTAGATCTCTACTAGAAACATGCCATTAATACCAACAACAACAAATGAAGGGTAAAAACATTTTTGGAAAATCTTACATGTACCTCTTTTTTCAGAAACTACAACATTGTATTTAATTAATAACTAGTAGACCAGGAGGTACAGACCATCACACCATTACTTTACATAATGATCAGTAAAATAAATACATGGGATGTGTGAGGTACTATGTAATAAGACTTTTGTCTTTCGGTTTGATAATAACGGCCTGCTGTGTCAGTTAATAGAATATTTAAGCAATATTACACCAGACAGAATGAAGGAGTGCTGTTGTTTTCACTACAACAGTTCTACATTGATGATATTTAGCACAACAGAACAACTTCAGGTCCCATATTTTGATTTACATGTATAACAAGTGGGCAGAGGAACCATGATGTAATTGACCTGCTGTTTCAAAGCCACTAGTTTGCTCTTTGACCTTCAGTGTGTTGGCTTTTTGGAGTCAGAAGTGGACATATTCAACTCAATTCAGTTCTGTTTTCAAGTTTCAACATTCAAGATTCAAGAATGTTTATTGTGATTGTGTGGACACAATGTAATTTTGAGTCAGGGGATGAACTTAAATACTGAGATATATTAGATGAAGGCAGTATAAACACAATATAACCATACAATATAAAACATACTATGAGAATATGTTCAAGATATGTAAAAGAAAAAAAGTGAATATAGTGAATGCAATATATGTGCAATAGTATGTGCAAATGAATAGCAGCAGAGTTCAATTCAATTCAGTTCAATTGTACACAGAACAGTACAAAAAGCAAAAAGCTACACATCTGTACATTTAGATGAAATGAGATCAGCTAACATCAGTGCAAATATTCAGGGGAAAACAAAGCTTCCTCCCTGTCTGCTTTAATGTAAAAACACAGAGTTTCAACTTGTTTTGCTAACAATAATATGTTGCCTTTGAGTTACTATTGCTTTCTGACAAGGATCAATAATATATAAAAAAATTAATCCCTTGGTTGGATTGTTGTCCATAAATTTTAAAAGACTGGGCATATAATCCAACTCAGTGGCCTAAAGTGTTATTTACAGACATCTTCTGCTACTTAATGGAGTCACATGGTAAGGGACTATATCAATTTGGTTCTAGGTATGATGAATTAAACTTAACTTAATTTTAGTACCTGACATGAAAGACAAATTAATGTTAATAAATGTTGTTGGGCCAATATGGCGTGAAGTTTTTTGTGCTTTGCACAGAAACAGGCAAAAGAAATGTTATTCAGAGGCCTATACTTGATTTAATGCTTGTAGTACGTTAGTTCCAGCACTTTAATCTTTAACTTTAATCAGTACTTTTACCAGAGTACACAAGTATCTGTAGTTCTACTTAGGTATTGAATATGTACTTTTGTACATGTTGCAAGGGCCAAGTGATTAGGAGGAGGGACACATGAACACATGCTGTTTTTAGAAGAAACCCCCCCCCCCCGCAAACTTACCAGACTACTTTGGTT
>JAPSES010074534.1:0-10358 GCA_029822895.1 Maxillicosta whitleyi
TAGTAGCCGCCTACTGGTGTATGAGTGTGTGTGTGAATGGGTGAATGTGAGGCTATGTAAAGCGCTTTGAGTACCAATAGGTAGATATAGCGCTATATAAGAGCAGTCCATTTACCATTTACATTTATCACCTTACAGGGGCAGCTTTATAAAGGATTTGTTGACTGCTTTTCCAAGACGTTGAAGAAGGAAGGCGTGATGGGACTCTACAAAGGAATAGGAGCTTCGTATTTCCGACTTGGCCCTCACACCATTCTATCACTGTTTTTCTGGCATGAACTACGCAAGTTCTACCAGCAGTTCAGATAGCACTTGGGATTATGAGACCGGAAATGGGTAACTCATTAAGATGTGAGGGTGAAGGTGAATGAGGCTTCAATTAATGGGTACTTTCATGAAGCTAAAGAATAACCAGAATAACGTTCTACTTTCCTCAAGGTAGAGATTTCACACTCCAGTGGAAAAGCATGTTAGTCAGAACAGAAGAGTCAGAGAATGCCTCGAATGTATTAAGCAAATCTAAAGAATAGTACCAAGGGTTATCTAGTCTAGTCCTAATCTGGATGTGCACAGATATGATAGGTTTAAATGATTGTAACAAACCTCATGTACAGAATAGGTGCATCACTCCTAAACTTTAACATTTTATGCCATTCCTTAAAATGCGAAATGTGTAACATTTGAAGAAAGCATCAAATGCATCATGTAGCGTTAGCTTTAGTTACTGAATTGGGTCAAAGCAGTGACACAGAAAATGTCAGATGTAATAAAGTGGAAGCTGCTTTAAGCTCCACGGTAGCAGCTGTCACAGGTGATGGTTACAGCAGTTATGTTGAAAAGGACTAATATAACCAATGGATCTCCAGTGATCTGGAAGCAAAGCCTTTATATATATGTGTGTGTTTTATGTAACGCATTCACGTTGGGACAAGAAAAGTTAGTCTTTCTCGTCCCTTTGTGATTAAATTGCTGTGATGTCAGGGGCAGGTTCACCACTTTCAGGTAACGCTGACTTACATGTCATTCATTTCATCATCTTTTGAGATGTTGCTTTTCTCAAGGATTTAACTTTCCTCTTAGACTGAATTTTAGCTCAACAGCCAATACGTGAGCTGTTGTGAAGGCACTGTGTCCAACATCATTTCCGTCATCATCTTTGTTAGTGGTCAGATTCTTTTCAAATTTTATATGTAGCTTCCTTTGGATAATGTCTACAAATGTTTTTCACAGACAAATTTAGATTTTGGAATCTTGAATGAATTTTTTGAAATATAAAAAGTTTGCTTTTACTTATAATGGGCCATATATTGATGCTTTATAGCATGGAAATGCTTAGAGATATCTATATATTTACTATTGAGCACTGATTGGAAGTCCTATATGGACTAGTTGAGTTAACCTCCAGTGAAAGTATCATCCACGTCTATTGAGAGATTTATCTTCTGCACAGGATGCTAACAATAGTGGCACCATCTGACATCTACTTTATATCATGACATGAACCTTCAGTACTTTCTCCAAAAACACTTAAAACTCCAACTCATCATCACCAGCCCACTGTTTATGGTCTTAAAACAGGAAATAAGCCAAATCAATAGTCGGAGGAAACAAAAATGCTGCTGAATCTCACATAATTAATAATATCACAGGATCTGTGCGTTCACAGATCATTTCCTGAGGAGTTTTTACAGACATGACCCGTTCACATGGAATTAAGATCACAGACAATCCCTTCGCAGGTAGAACTAGTCATATACAAACAGGTTTTAACTAGTGTTGCCAAACAATTACTTTTTTTTTATCAGATTAATCATAGGCTTGTTGTGGATTAATTTTGGTTAATCATGATTTAAATATTCATTTTTAATGTATATTAATCATATTTCATTTTATGTGAGCAAACAGACTCAAGAAAGAAGGAAATAAATGCATTTAACATGTTTATTAAATACCTTCAACAGTATCAACAAAACAACTTGAAACAGCTGTTGCATCTTGGGGTTCTTTTGTCCTCATATTTCCATCCAGAGGACCAACGTGCTGTTTAGTGTCTTCCATCTTTATAGGGTTCATTGCATTAAAATTTTTAATCAGATTAATCATAATGATGGATGAATCTGTGTTTTTTGACAGCCTTAGTTTTAACTGATACTGTCTGTTCACATTTCCCAAAAAGCAAGTCAGGACAAAAGGTAACAGGGATGTAATTTCTGAGGATACTGTGTGTTTCAATAGTACCTTCAGGATAAGACAAGTTGGTACAAAGAAAATTAAGCTTTTTGGGGGTTTTGGTTCAGGAGCATGTATCTGATCAGTGGCACTTTTTGGAGAAAAAAGTGTCCATAACCTTTGCTCTAAATTGTTATGAAACAGGAGAAAATTCTGTTACTGTTTGGGCTGTGTGTGTGCAAAGAAACCTTAAACAATCTTTGCTTTTTTCCATTCTTATGGTGCATTAAACAAAGAAGATCATGTATGACCTTTACAAGTGATAATGTTAAAACATTTGATCTGTTTTGATATGAAGGTAAAATATAAGCATGTTGTCATTTTAATGTGTGTTTACACTCGATAAAAAGTAGCAAAAGGCGCTGCTGATTTAGTGTGAAGGCCATTATTCTGACCTTTTATTTTGAAACCAAAGTGCCAACATATATGAATAATTATAATATGTGGTATTTACATGAAGAATAATTCATTTCTCTGTATGTTGAAGATACTGGATAATACCCAGAGGTGGCATGCTTGATTATTCATTGCATTTCACATAATCACTGAAAAGAAAAGCGTCTTAATTGACCAAAGGAGGTTCTGTAAACTGAGAAAAAAACAGGGTGTAATAATTGTAAAATCAAATTTGGTGTTTTCTTCATTAAGTGCACAATTCTCTACAAATGCTAGAAATGACTGCTTTCATTCTGACAACATTCAGTGTACGTCAGCTATAAGGATGGATATTTGTCTACTTTGTTTTTAAGAGAACACAGGACAAAAAAGCTGTTGGAGTTTATTTTATGTTTTGACAATGAAATCTTCAGTTAGGTCTTATTTTTAGAAAATACCCACTGTTAAATTTTGCATTTCTTACTCTTGACACTTTTAATGAAATGTTGCTGAAGTTACTGTGAATGGTTTATTATGTCACTTAAATGTTTTCACGATTCATGAGGTCAGTATTAGTATTTCAAACTGACAAATGTTCTTAATCAGGTGAATTAAACCGTTCATCAAAGCTTTCTCCAAATACATGGCCAGACTATGAAAAGTAAAGTTGTCTTAAAACATTTACCTGAATTTATTTGTTAAAGTATTAAAAGAAGACTATAGTTTGTGCCAAATTGTGTGCCATTTGCTTAGCCATTTGTTTAATCATTTTTGGAAGCTGTCTGATGCAAATGCAGTCAGAACCAAATTTTAAACTAGATTTTTGTCAAGTGTTTAAAACACAGACACATGGGCAGCAGTTAAGAATGAAACAGAACTGCACCTGACTGAAGCCATTCTATTTTAAGCAGTAATGTACATCTGTCAACAGTGACTACATAAAACATAGTCAGTGGTTGTTTTTAGAATTTAGGCACTAGAACTTCAAATAGATGTCAAACACATGCAAACAATGGACAGATTTTGTGTTTTTTTTTTTTTTATGAGGATGGTGGGGGTGCTCAGTTGGTTTTGTTTTCTTTTTTTTTTTTTTTTTTTTTTTTTTTTTTTATGGCTTCTGTATCACAAACCTCCTCAAAGCAGCCCCAGTTACTGAACAGTTCAAGAAGCAGATGTCATTTAATGTTACCTGCTGCTTTTGAGCCAGTGTTACTGTGCAATTGAAATATAGAACAAATAAATGATTTGTTACTGGAAAAAAAAATAGAGCGTTGTTTCCTTTTTCTGTGTGACCTGAGTTGAATGAGACAAAAATGTGTCACAATCCATTTCAACTTTTTCCTGACACACAGATGCAGATTATGGGCATTGGGTGGAGACGTCCATAAAGGAGCTTTTGTAACATTGGAAAACAGTGCTTTCTGCAGTCAGTCACATGACCAGTATGTACATTTCATGAAATGATGAAGATCAGCAAAAACACAGATGGAGAAATGAAAGTGCAACTGTTTCCGCTAATAACTGTTGAAAATGTAGATGTTCTGAAAAGTCACACTAACCCAGTGATAATTGTTACATAATGTTGAACATTTTCATTTCACATTATAAATCAGGAGGATTTTACATAAAATCATAATATATATTATATAATACAGTATTATATTTGTATGATATCTTGTATTTATTATACTGGAAAAACCTTTGTTGCAACAAAACCTCTCACCTCCTCACATGGCAGACTGATTTATTTGTGCTGTTCTGACACAAACAATGCCTTTGAAGGACAGACGTCATGTTTTTTTATGTGCAGAGATAAGAAATTGTTAAACTCCCTAAAGCCATTAGCTTCTGTAAAGGTGAAAACTGTGTCAATAGAGCACAGGGTGTTCATTTCCAAATAAATATAGCAGTACTGTGTCTTCAAATTCAGTTTTTTTTATTTGTAATTCCAGTTTTTCCAACAATAGAGACATCACAGCTTGACACACATAGAAGGAAATGTGAAATGGTACATTTTGTGAGTAACAAAAAATAAAATAGAGACTGTTTATAGGTGAGGCTAGACATGGAAACATAAACAGGCCAGGTTAAATATTCACATGTGTTGCCGACGCTGCTCCACTGCCTTGGCTTCTATGCATTTATGGTATATGTAACACTGTGGACTCGCGACCCAACTTGGACTAAGCGGAAGATGATGGATGGATGGATGAATGGGTAACACTGTGGTTCACTAAACTGCACAAACACTGGTCAGTTTGTTGACAGAGGCTGGAGCTCAGAGGCTACTCAGCTCCTTAAAAAACCTCACATGTTTATAATTGGTGTGGGAAGAAATAAAAATAAACAATGACTTCATTATATTATAATAGGAATGTATGAAAAACTGTTCCCTGAAAGTCACTTTAACTTTAAAGCAATGTTTTACGTCCTCAAACAAGAGTAAAATCAAAATATCTTACAATGGTTTCCAAATCCCTGTCAGTTAAAATAAGTATAATATAATAATAAAATAATAATATAATAATAATAATATAAATGTGTTTCTGACTGTGACAGAACTCAGTCAACTTAACTTATCTGTATTTAATGTAAGGAGATCACATGATTAAGGCAATCTACGATTATACATTATTATCCTCAGAGGAGTGGTTTATTCTGTTTTTTTAAAAAATTTATTTAAAGGTGGTTTCAAGTATAGAAGTGAAGTTAATGATAAATAATAAAATATAGAATGTATAAGTCTGATGCTCATATTGTTGCACTAACGTATGTTTAGGGAAAATGCACAAGTATTCAGATGCGTCTAGTACTTCACGTTTTCTTTGCCTGCACCGCCTTCTTTTAATTACAAATAAATGCATCATCAGCAAAATGATTTTCCGCCAAAGATGAAGAACTGATGTAACCGGCTTGGGGATAATAGAGCGGTGTTTGTATTTACAGTTTTTTGGTTCTAAAAGGTCAGTTTTACAGTTGATGTGGGACTTCAACTGTCCAGTTATACCATGAAAGTTGTACTGAAATGTTTGTGGTTTCACTAAACTTTCTGTCACTTGGGTGTTTTTCCTGAGATTGTGGTACAACTTTTTCCAGTGTGACAAAAACTCAACTGCAAACAGAAAAACAAAGTATCATGTGAAAAACAGATCTGACAAAAAATTAAGTGTGTGATGAGCAAAAAAAACAAAAAAAAAACCAAGATGATAGAACCATATTACAAACATGTCGGAGAGGCAGGTAGATGTGTTGACACTAAAAACATAAACTGTAAACAAGGACTAGTTGATGAAGACTGCTGCTGCTGACATATGTGCATCTACTCATTCTTATGTTTTATGTTGCCGGTGATGTTTCGGTAGAAAAAGATCTGGACCATGAGGATGAAACTGAGACAGGATGACAGTACATGACAAATCTTTGTAAGAGCATTTCCTGTGCCCTGAAAGAGAAACAATGAAGCAATCTCAGTCAGAAAAGTGAGTGAAAGAAAGAAAAAAGTGAAAGAAATTACATGGAAAGTGTGGAAAATGTTAATATACTTATAATTTCAAACTACAGACCTGTAAAGAGACAAAGTTTACACTGACAGATCCAGCAAAGGAGATGATCACAGACACTGTCGACAGTTGACCCGTGTGTCTGTTAGAGTAATTAGCTCCAGCCTGAAAAACCTGGAAAAACATAAATTAAATTTAAAAAAATTACTTTCATCATTCACCACCAGCCTGACAGTACAGCTCAAACTGAACAGAGGTGAAAGGTATTGGCAGATATTTGCTAATGTGGGACAAAAATGCAAAAATAAAATAAAGAAACACAAAGAAACATAGTTTTACCATCAGCTCTCAGCCATTTAAGACAATTTTAAGACAATTATTGCCTAATTAATTTTGCATCTCTTGTCACCACTTGTACCTTGCTTAATACTAAAGCTGCCACACTGGATGTTTGCATCATTGAGATGAGAGCTGCAGCTACAAAGGAGCCCAGCAGGAACATGATGGCGCTGTAAGCCAAGAGGAACAGGAATCCTGCCACAGAAACAGGGAAGTAAATCACTATTATTGTGTAGAATAAGGAAGAACGTTACTGTGCAGGAAATTCCACATGAGAAATACCTTTGTTAAAATATTTTCAGAGGGTTAAAACATGTGTTTAAATAAAGTCAGTCTCTGAAGTGAAGTAGGTTTTCTCTTGTCTTAATGTAAAAATGTGGATCAAGGTTCCTACAGAAGTATTGCACTGAGTAGTTATGCCACAAGGTGGCGCTTTAGAACAGCACTGACCAAAAAACCCACTGATACTGATATGAGCTGAGCTTGGTTTAATCAAGTGACTTTGTCTGTGTCTTCTTTATATTATATAAATTTTTTAAGATTATAAACAGACTTAAACTTACTATGCTAAGTTGCAAAAGAACTATGATATGCTTACTTAAAACATGTAGTTACAGTTTCATTTAAAAGAACAAGTTATAGCAAGAGATTTAATAAAGATATTGTGAGTACCAACTTGTTGATTAAAAATCCTGTAACAAAACTGTCAAATTCAACCATTGCATTTAAGGTTTTTTTTTCAATTGACTTTATTGAAATTGAAATTAACGTTAAAGCTGCACTTAATGCCACGTGAGATAACAGTATCTTTACATTTACAGTCTATGATAAAATCTATGATAACGAAGTGATAAAACTCCCACCAACCCAGCGATCACCCACAGCAGCAGCACATTTGTCCACATACAGCCTAATAGAATCTACAGTGGCTCAGACCAGAAAAATAATTCAGTTCAGACAACTTTATTTATCTCCTAGGGCCAATTCAGTATGCAAACATGGGGTTGCACCAGGATAAGACATTAGATAACACATAACACTAAAACAGTCCACTCAGACCTGTCAGTGAACAGACAGCTGAAGGGTCCAGCCATGAGGCGAAGCAGTGACACGGACCAACGGTAGTAATAAATAAATAAAATATATTTTTTTAAAAACAACCTAAGAAACAACACATAGTTTACCCTACACTAGTCATTATGCACTCTCACTAGCATGTAAAAGCCTAATGGCAGAAGGAATAAAAGAATGTGCATAGTGGTTTGTTTGAGCGAGATAGCGCCTCCCAGAGGACATCGACGCAAATCTGTTGTTAAGTGGTCAGGCTGAGTAATAACGCTCTTGGCTTTCTGAACACCTGCCTGCTCCACAGACAGTATAGGTCTGTGGTCTGCACACCCATGACCTTAGCACAAGTTTGAACAATGCTGGACAAGCCGTTTTTGTTTTTCACTGACCAAGATACAAAAGAAAAGGTTAAAAGACTCTTGAGTTGATATAGAACAATAAAAGACACATAAAATGGGTTTAGAGACATTAAACGAGTTCAATTTCGATAGATACGTTGTTGACCTTTTTTAAAATAGCCTCTGTGTTTATATCACACTTGAGGTCTGAGTCAAAGTATCTGTATGTATCTACACTTTTGACCTTTTCTCTGTTAATAATGCTGACTTCATGTTGGGATGTTTTTTTTTCTGAAGTCACTTATCATTTCTTTGTTTTTTGTCACATTCAGATCTAAATAGTTGTCTTCACACTATGCACCGAATATTCGGTAACCAAATATATTCATCCGAATATGGCAAAAAAGCCATAGCAGTGAGTGAAAAGCAAGGGCAAATAGTAGTGTCTGATGCGATGACGTGATCACATGACGTGCAGTGGCACTGTGACCTCTCCCCCTCGATAAAATGTCAGTGGTGTGGAGATATTTCAAAGTGTTAGGTTAGTTAAGTTAGGCTAGTTAGGTTTGATGAACATCTCATTGAAATGAGTTCATGGCTTTGGATGATCAACCATTTAGTTTTGTGAGATATTCAATGAACTTTCTTTCTTTAAAAAAAAATAAATAAATAAGTATTCTAGGCTATATATGCACAATTTTTAAAAAATGTGAAAAACTTAACCGCACTCAATATTCGGTATTCGGCCAAGCTTTTATATGTTATTTGGCTTCGGCTACAAATTTTCATTTCAGTGCATCCACACCATGTGATAACATCAAACAGGGCTCTACCGTGCGCCGATTCAGAGAAAAGAAAAGCAGAAAAGACAACAGAACAGCGTCAACTGAAAACTTGAGCAGATTCCTGCCCTCCTGGCTGGTTCTGCAGGTGTCTGTACATGTTCAAGAGGTGGGAGAGGACACAGCCCTGGGGCGAACCAGTGCTAGAGACGCACAGTCAGACATTTGACCATTCACTAAAACCCGCTGAACTCTGTTGGTTAAAACATTTAAACCCACATAACATAAATAAATAAATAATAATAATAAAAAACATTTAAACCCAACAATAAAATCTGCTCTCAGAGGTTAAAATAAGATGCTAGACGTTCAGTTAAACTATGTGGTTGCATTTTATTCAAAACAGGAGAGAAATCTGCAAATAAAATTCTGACAT
The DNA here is from genome assembly GCA_029822895.1 of Maxillicosta whitleyi. Classification (NCBI taxonomy): domain Eukaryota; kingdom Metazoa; phylum Chordata; class Actinopteri; order Perciformes; family Neosebastidae; genus Maxillicosta; species Maxillicosta whitleyi. The sequence continues at coordinate 9,068 of JAPSES010074534.1, forward strand.
GGGACTGGGGTTTTTCTAAATGTTCATAAATTATGCCCAAAATCAAAATCTTGGCCTCATCTACTCCTTTTCCTGCCTGGAATGTGAACTGGAGTGGATCAGCCTTACCATCAAGAAAGCCAAGGATCATTTCTTTATGGATTTTCTCACAGTTTTTCGTCACAAGGGATGTAAGAGTTATGAGCCTGGATTCATTCAGTCCTTTAGACTGTTTAGATTTAGACAAGGGAATAATATTGGAAGTTTTCCATAATTCTGGGATATATCCACTGGTGAGACACAATTGAAATAGTTTTATGAAGCTGTTCAGCGCAGTGGTGCCGCGTTCTAGATGGAATCAGGGCCGGCAGGCTTTTGGATATTCACCTTTCTAAGATGTTTGGTGACACTTTCCTGAGTTATCACCAGGTCGTTTATCCTGTTATGAACAATTTTCATTAGAGATGTCTCGATCCGATCACACGATCAGAAATCGGCCCCGATCACGTGGTGTGGGACTCAATCGGAATCAGGCATTATCTCCTGATCAGGACTCGTATTTGTGTCTATGTATATTCTTATATTTTTTTTTATTAACACTTGTTATATCTATCTACACGTTGGCACAGAGTGAAAGTCTTGACTTCTCGCAGAAACATCAACGCATGCAGCACGGCATCACTTGGTCATGTGCACAGTTCTGAGTTAATGCAGCTCAAAGCCACAAAATGCCATTTGGCGCTAATGAGGAAAGAAAAGAGGAGGCGTATGTTTCATGTTGTAGGCCAACCATGAAGATAGAGATGTTGGTTTTCATTAAGAAAAACATACACTTCCTTCAGTGAAACTTTGAGATGAGTAGCATTGAGCATTGTGAATCTGTTTCTTTGTTCTTCTTTATTCTTTTTTTTTTTTTTTTTAATAAGTATCGGATCGGGACTCGGACTCAGGGCCAAAAAAACCTGATCGGGACATCCCTAAATTTCATACAGGCCTGTCCTTTCAAAACTACAAAAGAATCAATTAAAGGCATCAGGAAGATAACATGATAACTTATAAGTAATGAAAACTCCAAATTCCAAACCCAAAATTTTAACAATATTGTGCCTATTACTAAATATTTAATGCCTTTGTATGCAATGTGTAATACACATTAGAGCTGTGCAATATATCGTATTTAAATCGCGATAACAATATTGGCATCAAACGATCTGAAAATTAATAATATCGATTAAAAACGATTTTTGTCATCTATCTGTACTGCCACGGCACCGGCGTGGCCACAAAGGGGTTAATCGGCGGCGTGTGGTAC
>JAPSES010074535.1:0-10358 GCA_029822895.1 Maxillicosta whitleyi
GGGGGGTTAATTTCCGACGGCCACCAGACTGATAGGTTTAGAAAATGTCTGCTGATGCTGGATCAGTTTCCTGTAAATAACAGGAACTCAGAGCTATAATCAGAGCTAAAGGAATTTTGTTTAGACGGGTAATTGGTTCAAGCTTAGCATAAAAAAAAAAAAATTAAATATAAAAAAAAAAGAAGGAAAGCGTCTCCTAAAAAGAGTGAAAGTTTGAGAAAAAGGTCTGAATTCATCACTGACCAATTTAAAAGAAGGAATATGAAATATTTTGTAAAACAGAGAATCTATCATCAGAGTTATTATAGCTCCAAGACATACATCTGGCTCAGATGAATGTCTGTGTCTAATTCAATCTTTTGCTTTGTGTATTGCCTAACAGCACCGCTTCACCGATGTAAATAGATTTTTATTGAATTTATCCCAGTGCAGATTAAATCCATTTGTGTCTTTTCATTAGCTCTTGAAAAGTGAGTACACAAATGTGGAGACATGCTGAGGTAAGGGCTGGTTCAGAGGCAGTCTGCCACAGGTCTGCGTGCTCAGAATATGTTTGTTTTGAAATATGCCCCGGTCCCTGTGTAAAGGAGGTCAACAAATCATCCAAATAGCTTATTTTTACCATATTAGTCCATAGTATTAGGTTAGATTTTCCCTCCCCTGAAATTCTGAAATTTACTGTGCTGCATTACCTCCCTCTGGAAACCCCCTCTTTCACCTTTTTTCCAAACTATTCTCAACTCAAGCTCAGAGACATTTGATCTGCGATTCAGGTCAAAACTGACGCGAGGGTCGACGGAAAAAGACAAAAACGCGAAGTCGTCAGAGAAAGACGGCTCCAAGACCAAGTCAAATTAAATTAGTATTACTTATTTTGTCTTTAAATGATGCTCTAATAAAGAAACATTTATTCAACTACTGTAAATTCAAGGCAGGTAAATCTCATCGGTGTCAAATACGAGCAGATTTCAGACCACGAGCGCAGAGGTTTGTTGGATGTCCACCAAATATGGTCAGCAGTTTGAGCAGCAGACTAATAACTCATTCAGGGGAGAAAAAAAAAAAAAAAAAGTGTTTGTACTTGATTTTCAAAGAGGTCACAAACTCTTGAGAGCTACATTACATACATGTACCGCACACGCATACAAGCACAGAGACAGAGTTTCCATGACATGTGAAAACACTGCTTTGGTAATTTACAATGCGAAGAAGAGGTGAGTCAAACACCCATTTTGGAGGGTTAAACAGAGCAGAGACACACAAACGCAACACATATATGACCATAATTGTGTTACTTTGCTTTGGAAAAGATACCAAAACCACCAGACATTAAAACTTTAAAGCGTTTCCACCCAAAGAACAACAGTATTTTAGCATCTGAACTCCAGTCCCAGAGACTCAAAGGTTCATTTCATTATTGTCTGTGGTTTAATAAAGGATCTAAAGACCCAGGATGAGGAGACAAATTAGTCTGCTGACTTCAAAATAATCGCAGTTTTTATACAACAAACAAATACTGTACGTGTTTATATAAAGTCCACATATTCTACACTTAAGAATAACAGTGATTGGATCTTATTGTTTTTATTACGTACACACTAAAATCTGTAAAGACATTCAATATTAAATATAAATGATGGTTTTAACAGACATAGACTATTATTTCACCAACAGTTACTGATTCAACTCATACCAGTTTACTCAGTGTGTCTACATCTGTGTAAATGTTTATATTTTGCTGCATTTTGTTCCAGTAACTCTTATTTATTTATTTTTTATTGCAATTTAAACTGCTACTTCCAAACTGTAGAATAAGTATGCGCTATGAACCAGATTTAACTCATTTGGAACAGTTGAAATGTAACATATTTTAATGCTAACTTTAATCATTTCAATGTGTCTGTTCGTTTGTCATATTCATCACTTTGTAACTACTTGATAATGTGTTAAAACACAATGAAAAACCATAAAAAAAAATAAAAAAAAACGCCAATAGAAATCAGGGTTTACAACTGCGCCACCGGGGGGACTTTTTTTTTAATGTAAAACCATTAACTGAGTTGTGGTTCTGGTCCCTGCAGTTGAAACAGTCAGATTCCTAGTTCATGGTGAAAATAGGACTTAATATGACCCATTTCTGGTCAAAACCTTATAAACATCTAATGTTATCCTATGAAGTGTTCTTTTTTTTTTTTTTAAAAGTATCTAAGATGAATAGTCAAAGGCAGCATTTATACTGTAGATCATCTGAGGACACGAAGACTGTCTGATCAAAAGCGTTGTAATAAAATTAAGTACACCAGGTTAACGACTTGCTATTTGTTAAAAGGGACATGACCCATTCTTACCACATATATAAACCAGAACACTGAACTGGTAAAATATAAGAGAAAGTGCAATGAAAAGTCACATCAATTATAGATGTAAACTGAAAAATACAGTTGTGGAAAAAGTTATTAGACCATCAAAAGTCATTAAAAACAATGGTTATACAATCCAGTACTAACTCCTGTGTGTGTCATGTGACTAAAACAGACAATAAAGAAAACATGGAATGAATAAAATCACTGTTTTTGTCAGTACAATGACAAATATTGATGTAAGAACTGTTTTTTATCAAGAAAACATGGGCAATTTGAACTCTTATGCACTATTTTTGTCATTATTATCATTATATTCGTCCAAACAAATGTACCTTTAGTTGTACTTGGCATTAAAATGAACAAGACACTGAAGAAAATGAGGGTGGTCTAATAATTTTTTCCGTGACTGGACACTGAATAAACACATATATGGTAATTTTAAACCACATTTTTTCTTACCAGCTGCAGTTTTCTGTTGAGCGGGTCCAGGCGGAATCCCCCCCAGGGAAAACGTCAATACGCTGAGACCTCCAAAGTCCTGGGTGGGGTGTTGGATGACCCTGGGGTGTCCGCCATCCACCTGGAGGACTGTGGCCGAGCCGTTCTTCAGCAGCTGCAGCGTGTGCCACTGTCCATCAGACAGGACCACGTCCCCCACCGTCCGCTCCACCTTCCCCCCCACGCCGGCGTCTGAGACGTAGTGGACGTTACCGTTCCTCAGCTGACGGAGGAAACAGAAGACGAGCACCAGAGTTAGTTCTGTCATCAACGTCTATTTAAGATCAGTGATTCTATGGGGGGCACATTCAGGCCGATATGACCTCAAGTGGGTAGAAAAGTAAAATAACATAATAATAACAATAATAACAACAATAACATAACATAACATAATAATTTGGAAATAATGGCAACTTTTTTGTTTTGGTGAAAAAAAAGGAAAATTAAAATATCAAATCTAGTGAAACTGTCTTTTTGCATAAAAACCTGAAGTGTCTTCAGAGAAATAAGTGGGATTTTAAGAATATTATGCCTTAACTCATCATGACAGTGGACCTACAAAGACACAAAACATTTAGTAACATGTATAAAATTGTAAAAAAAAAAAAAAAAAAAATTGGAGTTTGGAGTTTTTGAAGTTCTCATTATTTATAGGTTATTGCTATTATTTCACCAGTCTGACCCACTTCAGATCAAATTTGGGTAAAAATGAATGTGATAGCCTTTAATTAATTAATGTATGTTTTGCACTTCTATCCAACAGGATAAGATTAGAACCCTTGAGAGGCCAGTTTTAGTCTGCGTGCTGTAAATTTGACATCCCTGCGCTATTATGGGGTGTAATATCAAAGTTTGAAGAAGAGATGCACGTCCAGGAGAAAAGCAACATTTATGGAAAAAAGGCTTATAAAAATATTTATACATATAATAACTTTAAAACACAAAGAGGACAACTCCAACCTTTTCAAGCTAGTGTTTTAAGGAATTAAAGGAAAAAGCTGGAAAAGTATTAAAATATTAATTTTCATTAACAGTATTAGTGAACTAAATTTATAAATGAAATACTTTTGTGTATAAAAATAATGGTAAACATAAGTAATATTTTAGGTGAATCTCACTTTTTTTCACAGAATTTAAGTTACTCCATTTTTCCCAATTGGATACAAACACAGTACTTAGCATTAGCAATAGCATTAGCATTAGCAATAGCAATACAAAAAAAAGGGAAGTAAAGTATAAAGTATAATACAATTAGTAAATGCAATAAATAAAAACTCTATCTTACAGTGAGTTAAGTGAGGTAAATCCTTTAATACGCTGCTGTTTTTTTTTAACACACAATAACCAGGATTTCAACACAGATGAAACAAAACACAAACAGTGAACAGGACGCCTGGTCCATGCTCCGTCTCTGTTTTTGTACACTGTTTTCATCTTAATTTCAAGCATATGATGAAAAATACCCTCTGAGGAGAGTCAACATAAACTACAGTTACAAATGCCCTTTTTTTTTTCAGATTAATGTAATGAATTATCATGTCAGTTTCAATCATGAGTGATGAGAGGAAACCTTCTTTCAGTCTCTACACAACTACAACTGCGCCGCTCTAAGGATCTGGTGTTGAGGTCAAAGATTGAGAAGAAAAATGCAGCATGACAGTCGTAAATCTTTCTCCCAGCGGGACAAACTGCAGTATATCATGTTCTCACGACTTGTGTATGATTCAACCAGAGAATCAGAAGCTTCCTAACAACAAAATCAGAGTTAATACTGATACACGCGCCCACTTAAAGACGGCGCTCTCCAAAACTGAAATGACAGAGATCATCTTTAAAAGAAATTAATCAAGCTCACTCTGGCATGGACAACAAATTTGCACCGTGTATGGTAATCTCATATGTGTACTCCCCACTTCGATGGAAAAGTAATCCCACTCCCCTCCCTTTTAAAAGGCCCCAAAATCAGCAGTGATAAGTAGCTTCCGGAAGAATTGATTTAAAATGGGAAAAACGGGAAGTCCCCCAAGCCAAAGAATACTGAGAGTTCTAAAGCTGGAAAACCAATCACCAGGTTTATCTATAAACCATCTTGCTTTTTATATCGCAGTATATAAAGTAGTCCCTGTAAACGTATGTACATATAGAGTATGTATTCCCCCGTCGCTATACTTTTTTAGCTTTCATAGTACTTATAATGCTTTCCTGGATTGAAAAGGAAGCTGGGTGGTGATTTGATGAGCACCAGAGGCTCCTCAGCACCGGAAGAACAGAGAAAGAAAAGGGGAGGAGGACGGTGTAGCATGTCAGATAGCAAAAAAAAAAAAAAGAAGAAGAAGAAAGTAGGAAGAGGCAGGTAGTGATGATGATGATGATGATGAAAGGAGTCTAAAGGGAAAATTGAAGAGGACGAATGAGCAGTCAGGCCTGTTTCAGCAGCTGCCCAGGATCAGACCGAAGGAAGAGGGTGATGAACAGGATGAGACGAGGAGAAAAAAAAAAAAGGAATGGGACTGAAGGGAAGCATGAAAAAAATCCTACAGTTTATACTACATACATGCTGAGTGCTGGAGGGACGTAGCATGGATATTTGACATCATATACACGAGTAGCTTTCATACAAAATGAAAACTAATCTTCCCAGATCCAAATATTGAGACACTATACATTGTGTGTTTACTGCATGCGTGTACACACTTGTATGTTTACACGCTTTAAGACACATGCGTATAACTGCAAATGATTTTTTGGTGACAGTATGTCATCTGGCGGCCATATTTGGAGGTCCTTTTTGTCTATCATCTGAAATGAGAAAAAGCTGTTTATAGGCTAGAAATAATGAACTAATTGTGATCTGCATGTTAGCGTCGTATGTTCGCAGTGAAGCTGATTTTCTCAATTATCTGCATCGATGTTTCCCACAGGATGAGATTCTATCTGCGGGGCGAGGGCTAGGCTAATCACGCAAAGAGGGCTAGGCTAATCACGCCCGATTTTACAGAGGGTGAGTGATATTTTGCTTTTTTTTTTTTAAACAGAATTATGCATTTTGAAACATTCCCCTGTGCTCTACATATACTGTTTGGGTCTGAATTGTTCATTAATTCAACTCCACAGGTCCATTTTCAACACTATTTCTGAGTAATGACACCAGAAAGGTAGTTATGAGCACTGGCTCTTTATATGCAAATGAGCCACTTCACGCCCCGCCCCCCTTAACTGTGCTGCTCTGTCCTGTTCAACCAAAAAAGGGATTATTTTAAGTAATCGGCTCTAAGTTCGTACATGTTTTCAGTTTTACTACAAATACTGCTGATGATAAACAATTATGTCGAACTCAGAGGAAATGTTAACCAGAAGTCTTGACCTTATATGTGAAAATGTCATGATGTAACTAGTTATAAAATGTAACAAATTAAGCAGGAATTAAAACAGGTTGTAGAAATACACTTGATTTTTGCCAAAATGAATATAAAGTATTAGGGTCTAAATACACAAATTAGTGAAGCAAAGTAATAAAAGTGGATTTAGATAAATAAAACTCTTTAAATATTAAAAGTTCAATATGTAACGTCCATCTACGTCTCTGCTTATGTATAACTCATGTCAGTTGTCGGAGCAGGTGGTTGTTAATTCCAGTTTTCTGACGAGGACTCAGAGTAATGATCATACTCACAAGTGCCCACGACAGATGTTAGAGAACTTTTATACACTGTTAATATGCACAAAGATATATTTTATAGCACATTTAAAACAACCAACGATGCCCAGAGTGTTTTATAATCATACTAAAAGTGCCAACGCAGATGTTAAATATACGATAAAGTTGGAATAATTTCACTTTCAGACACATTCTTCTTTTTATTCTTATTTCTACACATTAGTAATCGCCTTTGAACAGATATAATAGATTTGGCTTCTGTCTGACGCTGCTGTTTTTTTTTTTTTTTTTAATTTATTTTACATTTGATTCTTATCCAGATCAGTCAGAAAAGATATACTGACCTTGACCTTTGACCTAAATAATAATAATAATAATAATAACAATGGATTTGATTTCTATAGTGCTTTTCAAGGCACCCAAAGCACATTATTACACTTTATCTATCAAGAATAAATCACATTTCATGATAAGAGGTAAAAATATATATATACATATTCTCATTTTACAGGCAAAAGTGTGTCATTATGAGAAATGAGTGAATATTTTTGGTTCATTATGAACTTTTGCTGCGATAATCTACGTCAGCTTGCCTCAGTACAGGTAAATAATGTGAAACATTGTGGGCTAACTAATAAACTAATAAAACTAACGTGATTGTGCAACTACAGGTCAGTTTTTTTGTTGGTTTTAGTCAAAATCACACATCATTTCTTGTTCAATTCTGAGTTAAGTTTACAGTATGAGTCTAACGTACACTATACTTTCACTTTACAGGGATTCTATGGGTATCAACAAATGTAATTTAATGCTTTTTAATGCTACTTTAAACAAATTTAATGCCCATGTCCAACTGCAGATACAGTTTTATGACAGTTTACTGAGAACAGGCTTTAACCAGGTTCTGAATACTTCCTTGTCCAAATACAAACTTCAGCTGAAACTTGCATTTTTCTGTTTTTCCTACATTTGCTGATATTCCCTCCGCTCTTTCACCACAGCATGACCACGTTCACAGCAAGTTGCTTTCCAAGCATCTGGAGTTAAACTTTGTGTATCGGTCATACACAATAACCAATTAAAGGGTTCCGCCTGTCAATCATCACACTATACTAATGATCAAAATGATTAAATGTTTATATAATCAGAATAAATTGTGAATAACAATGCTTTTTTAAAATATTTTCATGCTTCTGGACATTGAATTTAATGCTTTTTAATCCCATTTAAGGCCTTCATTGTCACAAAATCTATTTAATAACTTAATGCTTTTTCAACGCTGGTATAATACGTCTGTAATTTACACATTTGATGATCTGCTCCTGTTTGCTGTTCACTTAGCATGTAACGGTGTAAATTCACACACACGTGATCGCAGTACAGTTCTCACAAAGAAAGATTTTAGCTTTCGAGCGTTAAATCCCATCATGAGTAGCTTAACCCAAAGCAAAATAGATCATATGATTCAAAAAGAACCACATAAAACACATTCTCTTCCTTTGAATCGCTTCGGAAAGTGTCAAAACTCTGGTGAATGACATGAACCATTAGGATACAACATGTTCCTCAAACAAACCGTGTTATTACTGGATATTAAAAGACTCAGGAGTTACTTTCACATGTATATTATCTTTCCTCTTAAGCCGTCAAATGCCAGTATTCACACTCACACATAACACGTACCTTCACTGTGGTGTAGTTGCTGCTCTCCTGCACATGCAGCAGAGTGCCGCTCTTACTGCGTGTCCTGAACTTGACCTCTAAGCTGCTGGGATTCCCAGGGTCAGGGGTCGCGCCCTGCAGAGCTCGCCTCAGCAGGACGTCACGTTTAGGGCCTTGCTTAAGGGCGTAGTCGAGACGGCCGGTACCATCCAGGGACAGGGCGGTGTCTGCTGTTATATCTGGAAAAAAACCCAAAAAACAAACGCAGAATGTCCTTAAACTGTCCTATTTAGTGATTGGAATTTTCACAGGCAACTTTTTACATGTTAGATTTCCACTCTGGAGCTGGCAGGTCCACATGATTTTCCTAATCTGACTGCCATAACCACAAACTGGTCTTACATTCTCATCAGTGATTACAAAAAGCGTCTCACCGCTAAAGGATGTAGGTCAGACCCCACAACAGTGAAACCAGTACATTTACACCAGTGGGTGGCACGGGAAAAGAGTTTCACCTAAATCCCCGGATTGTGGCTTTAGTATGTGTTTATTAACTGTGTAAATGTTAGAATTTGCTAATAATAAAACGGTATTACACAGTTTTACAACTTAAATTTACAGTAATAACAAGCGGTGTAATCACTTGTGTTAACATACGCCCGCTATCATCAGTGGACTTTGTTTTAATTCACAATAAACCGGATCAAAAACAGGTAAAACCCAGACTTTACCCAAACAAACACAACATGTACAACTAATAAACAGTCCGGCTGTCGAAAGATCAGTCTAAAGTCTTTCTTTCTCAAGGCTGGAGGCAACGGTAAAATCTTGTGATTCGTACCACCATGAAAAAGTGCATTGTATTAGTGTTTGTTCATAAAGGTTTTCATTATTTCCCTTCACTTAAAAACCCTGTAGTATAAAGAACAGAAAAGGTAATGCAATAGAACAGAAAAGCAACATCATAGAAGTTGAAATGAGATTAAATGAACTTAAAATGTGTCAGAATATGAACTAAATTATATTGTTTTTCCTCATTATAGAACAATAATCAGGATTGTCAGAAGTGCAGTATCTGTTAACGTCTGCAGGTAAAGACAGGGTTTCTTAGAATAGATCAATAAAGTGCATAATTCACCTCGAAAGGAACATGTTCCTACTTGTCTTTTATTATGTTTCTTGATATAATGTGCATTTTATCCTTTTCTCACTGGAAAAAAATCTAAATTTTACTGAATGTATTTTTCTCATTTCTAGTCAAAATGTCTCATCCCACTTAAAATAAGACACAATGACATAAAAGTAACTTATTTTTAGACTTATTTTTTGCTTAATTCAAGATTTTTTTTGGTGAAAAGTGAAAAATGTTTTCGTAAGATAACTTGAAATGCGATTTTCAAGATCTATTGTCTAAAAATAAGTTCTTAAATCTCACTGAAAACTTACTCTTTAGGTGATTGTGTCTTATTTTAAGTGTGATGAGATATTTTGATAGAAATGAGAAAAATGCACTTGGTAAGATTTTGATTTTTGCAGTGTTTGTCTAAAGACGCTTCTTTTTCATTACAGCTGCATACTCATTTTGTTTTCCTGCCATAAAAGAACCAGTGGATTTAACACAAGTTGGGTTGTTTTCCCTCAATAATGACTATGTTTATTCCCACAACTAATAACAAATCGTTAAAACAATGTCGTTAACACTAAAATGTAAATAATAGGTATAATATTGCATTGGTTCCGGAAGTTTTTGAGACCCTTAAATGTTCCTTCAGTCCTCTGAAGCGGAGTATTTATATAATTGAATACACAAAGGCTTTGATATGATGCTCCAAATGCAGCAGTGTGGCCTATATACAGCTTCATGGTGCAGTTCGATGACTCATGAGGGAAGAGTCATAAATAATCATGGTAGAATATTCTTTAGTAAGTGCAGTTTCAGCAAAAAAAAAAAAAAAAAAAAAAAAGCACTTCAAAGGCACTTACATTTCTCACAGAATTTGCCCGTGAAGCCATCCACACACTGGCACTGCTGCCAAGACCAGTGGTCCAAACAGGTGCCCCCGTGTCTGCAGGGGCTCGCGGTGCAGGCTCCTTCCAGTCTCGGACATCTACACAAACAATGACACATAAAGTGGAAATCAGACAGTCAGACATGCCGTGGACAGACAGGGGGGTCC
>JAPSES010074536.1:0-10357 GCA_029822895.1 Maxillicosta whitleyi
ATGTCATTAGGTTTGGTCAATAATTAACCCAGATACTGAGAAACAAATTTTTTGGTCCCATTGACCCCAATGTTAACGAAAATTTCAAAGTGATCTAGAATCCAGGATTTCTTCCGGATCACCCCCAAAAGTTAATAATTTGTTCCTTGTGCCATTGGCAACAAATCCTGAAAATTTCATCAAAATCCATCCATAACTTTTCGAGTTACGTTGCAAACAAACAAACAAACAAACAAACAAACAAACCCAGGCAAAAACATAACCTCCTTGGCGGAGGTAACTAGAGATGGTCCAATGAAATATGGGTGTGGGACTTTTCTTGGCCTGGTTGGGTAACATTTGTGATCAGGTTTAGCACACAAAGAACACATAAACACATGAATAAAATGTACTAAAATATTTAATTGAAAAATACAATATTTACACAAATGTATATAGAGATATATACATGTATACATAAAAGATGCTGCACCACAAACACAATGTGCTGCAACTAATACACAAAGGAAACGGATGTAAAATCACACCATCACAAAAGCTCGTGCTTGTAAAAGACTTTTCTTCCTGCAATATTAAAACTACAAAAAAAAGTTTAAAAAAACAAACAGGAGCACAAATCATTAGTCTCGTAGCATAATTGATTAAGTCATACACTATTTGGACAAAAGTATTTGGACCCATTGCATTCAGGTTTCTTTTCTAACAGGGGTCTGGGATACAAAACAATAAAGACAAACATCATAATATAATTTTATATCATGATAAATATCACACTAGTTACAGGACATCTTATAGCTGTAGCCATAATGTGTCCCAATATTTATGTCCATATATTTTATAAACATCAATATTTCATTTTTAAGTTCAATGGAAGATTTTTCTTCCTAACTTGTGGTAGAAAATTATTATTTACAGACAGAGCACAGAAATTATTTTAGAAATTTACAGGTTGAACATTTAAAATCATAGTCATGGATTAAAAAATATAAATAAATCAATGTTGATATAAATTAAGTAAAAAAAAAAAAAAAACATCTCTGAGGCATTTTGGAAGCAAAGATAACTAATCAAACGTAACTAATCGATGTAATGATATTTATCAGAATTATAAAATGATATTTTGATGTTCGTCATTAATGTTTTATATCCCTGACCCCTGTTATGTTTTCCAATTCTCTTTTTTATTGGTATTTTCATGGTTCACATATTTATTCACACAGACATTCACCATTCTCATCTATTCATCAGAGAAAAAAACAAACAAAAATAAAAACACCTTTGTATCTCACAACGATATCTCCACGACTCTACCGACAAAAAGATCAGGATAGTTGGTCTTCTCTCCAAAATTATAATTTTTATAATACAAAATTAAGAACCAAACACCCCAGAACAGGAACGCTGGGGTGCATATTTGCGATGTTTATAAAATAGTATCTAATCTGAAATAGAAAACATAAAAAAAGGGTTTAAAAAGGAAAGAAGAAAGAAAAAATTAATTTAAAAAAATTGGGTGTAATGGACATAAGACACGGCCGCAAATAAAGGATGGTCAAACTGCAGTGACACCTAATCCATCTGTTCAAAAACAGATCTTGTTGTAGTGATTTGTGGTAACATTCTTTCTATTTGTTTGACCAGAGCCCTGTTAGAAAAAAAAAAAACCTGAATTCAATGTGTCCCAGTACTTTTGTCCATATAGTTTATGACTTTAATATTATGAATTATGCTATGAGGCTACTGAAATGTAAAAGGGACTGAAGGTGACACCCAGAATAATCCGATGAGTCCCGGTCTGATTTTTATTTACCTACCTTTATTTACCTTTTTATTTATTTATTTTTTTACCCTCAGGTATAATACTGGTCAGTGGTTGTTTTTGTTTTTTAATCTCAGGAAGTGACTCTCTCCTGATTGAGCTACAGTACTAAACCTTTAAAAAAAAAAAAAAAAAAAAAAACAGTTTGGCCCAAGTGCGGCAGGAGCTCTAACGTAAACATAAAAAGGAACCTGCAGCCGTATGTGATGCCGGAATATAAAAGTCACAGTGGAAGAAAGTTTCCGGACTTGCCCTGAACACCTTTGTACAGGACTTTTAAGGCCCTGTGCGTAAACCACACACCGCAGGTCTGTCACAGTCACCTCTGCTCCGACGTCCTTGGTGACGGCGCCGTGCAGGTTTGTCCCGGACCGAGCGTCACACCCTCAGTAATGAAAGACTCTGATCTGGTTGTTATCGTCCAGGCCCAGCTGGACTAAGCCGCTCTTGGTCACAGGAGGACGATAGCGAGTGAACAGAGGTCTGGAAAGAACGGTCAAATACAATAACAGTGTTTCCCAGATAACACAAGAGACATTGAAACCAGATTAGTTTTTAATGAGCATAGTTTGAGCTTCTTTAAAACAATACTTAAGACCTGTCGTTCATTAGCATCTACAGATGATGATGATTTCTTTCAGCTTTTTCCCTTTCGGGGTCACCACAGTGAATCACCTTCGCATGTTTATTTGGCAGAGGTTTTTATATCGGATGCCCTTCCTGACACAATTTAGGGCTGGGACAATGAGGTGTCCCCTTGTGGCTATTGGGATGTATAGCATAAATAATGTTTTCACCAAAGTCAGTGGCGTTACCCACTGAGCTAAGGAAACTTTGAGGTTGTAAACATTTTCATGATCTAATTTGACTTTTTTCACTGCTATTATTTTACTAGTCTGGCCCACTTCAGATCATATTGGGCTATACATGGCCATTGAACAAAAATGCATTTGGACCCCCCCCTGTTATAAAGGATACATGCTGGTGTCTTTCATGCGCGTCTCCAGCCACCTCTTGTTGCTGTCAATCAGCCGCTGAAGTCTGTGTCCATCCATTTCCACTGATTTCGGTGCTGATCTCATGCTCCGCCCATGTTCACTGAGACACACACACACAACACATACATGTCTTTGACAATGTTGTAAGGAGACGAGGAGTAAGAGTGTGATGAGTGCAGAATGTGTGCGCTACCTGACAGGTGTGTACGGTGAGTAGGTCGAGGTGGTCCTCAAGGTGCTGGAGGCGGCTGGACCCATGGCTGCTCCTGCAGAACACAGTTACACAAAGTCACAATGGCTGAAGTCCTGGTCCCACTAGGGTTAAGTTTATGACTGTGAAATGAGAGTTGAAGATAAAAGGTCATAATAAGACCTGTGTTTAATGAAAGCGACTATTGTGCCACCACTACATGGAGAATAAGTCTAATATTAGTTTATCTAAACATGGCACATATGGTACGATTTAAATACAAAAAAAAACAATGAATAAAATACTGGATAAAGAAAAATAATAAAGAAAATCCAAATACCTTGATAATAAAAAATGAATTCAAAAGAGTCATAACGAAATAATAAATCAAACAATACAGTTTGACCATTTCCAGAAGCCATTTGTTGATGTGGTATAGCATGTTAGCTTCCTCCACAGGACTTGACAACTGAACAAGAACATCTAGATATTTGGTCCCTTATATATATATATATATAAAGGACCTTTGTATACAAAATACAACAGTAGGTCTTACAGTAATCAACCTGAGCGCAGAATAAAATGTTATATGAAAACCGTGAATTTAGGTGGTATGATTGTAACAGTTCTAGCCTGTGTTATTGAAAACATAACTATTTTTATTCTGTATTTATTTTCAGCAATTGACTGTGGAGGGTTCCTTGGCTTAGCCCAAATGAACTAAAACAGCCTCCTAATGTGGACATTTAATTAAGGATGAAGGGACTGGACATTATAAAGGCCACAAGTCTGTTACTACCAACACGGACGACATCACCAATGTGTTTCAGTCAGTAACAGTGTCCCTGTAGATAATAAAGGACTTTTATTTTGACACAGTGCCTTGGATGTTGTATTTTTGCACTACTTACTTTTTGAACATTGATGATAGATTTGTTTTGCAGTCCGCCCCTGTCCTTGATTCTACCAACTGATCTTTGGCCCAGTGAAGCACCTACTGCCATTGTTATTCTTCATCAATATGTTTGGGAAAATCCAATGGAAGATTGATCAGATGCCTGGAGTCCAAAATACGTTGCGTTTGACTTGTATTTACTTTGTTTAGTTTGTCTTTTCTACTGTTTGATCGAGTTTGAAGAAGTTTAAATTGTGCCCTGAAGCTGGTACAATGAATACAGGATTTAATAACTGTCCAGAATAGAATAGAATAGAAAAGAAGAGAACAGAATAAAATAGAATAGAACAGAACAGAATAGAATAGAATAGAACAGAACAGAATCCTCTTATATTCTACCAGGAAAGATCTGGCTCCATCGGTTGTTGATGACATCATCAGAGGTCCTCAGTCCAGTGGGGATGGAGGTGCTGAACAGGGGTGCTGTGGCGGAGGCCCCCCCCTGTGGCACCCAGTTCCATGACGGCTCTACTTGAGGAGCTGTGGTGAGGAAACTGTGCACCTGAGGCTGGATGGAAGCAGGGGTGAAGCTGGAGGAGGTGGGAGCAGGGGCGGTGGACTGTGGCTGGAACGGAGGTGGAGGGAACGATGGGTAAGGTGCACTGTTCTGCGTCTGCGCCAGCGAACCCAGCGCACTCAGGATTGTGTTGACGTGGCCTGAGATCTGCTGCAGGGACTCGGCCACTTGGACGGTCGGAAGACCTGATGATAGAGACACGGCAGCAGATTTGATCATACTGCAGTTCTGTGGGAATTTCAAAGTCTCTTCCATTGCATCTTGGGAGCACCTGCTCATACTGCGAAAATCTGAAATAACCCTTTAACCTTCAAGTGACCATGTGGGGTCATTTACGACCCCAGCCGTATGATTGAATGTGCCATCTCTTTATTTTTCATCCAAATTTTCTTTCCTATCATGAGTTTGTCAGTCTACTAATCATACACACTTTCACAGTTTTGTTTGCAGGGATCAACCAATTAGTGTGGTGTATACATCACAAACTCTTGTGGGGTCATTTATGACCCTGAAGATAAGCATTGGTTTTTAAATTTTATTCAAATGTTCCACTTTTAATCAGTACCTTATATTGTATTGCAATGTACCATGGCTAACAGACCTAGAGTTGCAAGATTTACAGCTGCTGAAGCATTGAGACTAATACTTCAAGCCCAAAGTGATGATGAAAACAGCTCCATTGATGGAGACGCGCCGTCATCGGACAATGATGATCATATCTCTGAGATGTCAGACAATTCTGATGTACAATCTGACCATGAGTAGGATGACTTCCTTACCAGTATTAGCGTAGTCCTTAGTCAGTAAGTCAGCAAATTATTTTTATTGATGTTAGCAGGATGCTAGCTCAAAATAATTTTACTCAAACTTATTTTTATAATGTATTTTCAAGTGTGGCAAAAAAGAGAAATATTTTTGCAAATGGGAACTGACAAGGACTGTCTAAATAAATGTAATGTTCTTAAAATCTGTGTTTGGTTATTTCTTGCAATAAAAGTATTATTACCAAATACTTATTACATTAGATCATTATAAAATACCTGTCTTAAATACAGGGAATAGTATAGGTGTGATAAACCCCCAACCAGCTTTTTATAATAAGGATCCCTGCACAGAGCACAATGGGGTCATAGATGACCCCCCCACACACACACACTTCTTCCCTGTATTGTATACTTTGTGTACACATTAGGCCTGGATGACACCAGTCTGTGTTACCTGTCCCATCAGGTGGGTCTGCAGTGCTGCTGAGATCTGACTCAGTCACATCAAAGGTCACCTTCCGCTCACCTGCCAACCGTGACAAATCTTCAAACAGAGGCTGGAGACACAAAACAGCACCTGTTAGACACCTGTATCTAAAATAGTACCTGAGCCTAATGTATGCAGGCGTTCAGTGGAATTTTATTTTGCTAACATCATCCATCTGTGAGGTACAGTGAAATTCTATGATGCACCCACATTATCCAAACGTCGGCTCAGGTTTTGCACAGACTTTTAAGACCTTTATGAATAGAATTAAAGTCCTGTTTTTTTCTGCCTCGGCCAGACCTTTAGAGGTGGTTCCAATGTGAACACAGTACAATATTCTATTGTTTACATTGTTGTTTATTATGACAGATTTGTACCCAAAGCTTGTAGTCTGAGCATTTTCTGACAAAAGGTGTTGCTGCCTTCGAATCTGCGATGTTTAACAAGCTTCAACCAAGCTGTGAATCAAGTTATGTTTAAGGACAACATTTTAAAGCCTAAAAATTCCGATAATTGGATTTCGGACAAAAATAAACAGTAGCAGTCACTGTCTTTTGTCAACCGTTTGTCAGCATTACATCACAACAAATCTTGAAAGAGAAAGATAGCTGGATAGAGAGAGAGAGAGAGAGAGAGAGAGAGAGATATTTTGATTGGTGTTTCTACTCACTTCTTCAGGTATAGAGGTCTGTAAATGCGGTAGTTGCTCCTCTTTCTTGCGCAGCAGCGAGCTCCCTCTCTGCACTGCCCGCTGTAACTCGGCCACATTTCTGGCCTCCTGAGGGAAACCCAGAAGGATGAGAGGGTGTAGTACGACATATTTTGAGATTACAAACATGTTAAACCTTTTATTAAACCACCAGTGAGTCACTCTTAACGCCTACCTGGAGGTTCCTCATCATCTCCTCAGACATTCCTCCTTCCTGACCGGGTTCCTGGACAGAGCTGGTCTGGACTGCCCGCAGAGCTGCCTCGCTCTCCATCAACTTCCTGTTCTCCCTCTCTAGAAAGAGTTTGGTCTTCTGGATCGAAACGCGATGTGACGAGACGTACCTTGAAAACCAGGATGCGAAGAGATAGAAGCTGAAATTAAGTACATACGTATGAGTGGCGTCTGTTTTGATCAGAAATGATTATGTCCCTTCTTACTCGTCCATGCTGCTGTTGCTGTCGTTTACAGGAGACAGTGGTGGGTCCTCTAGGTCCTCTAAATGCAGTACTGAATCCCTCCTGTCACTGGAGGGCGCTGTCACCTCTGCTTTCCCTGCCTTCTTCTTGTCTTGTTTATGCTGCGGTCTGGATGAGGTGGTTCCAGCTTCAGCTTGTTCCAGTTCACTGAAGAGACAAAATGAATGTTACCATTTTAAATATAAACTAAATCAATATGAGACATACAGACTGACATAGCATTCACAATTTATGTTAAAAAAATATTGGGAAATTCCTCCTAATTTTGCTAAATTATTTTAATAACTACTCTTTAAATCTGGTCCCTTGGGCCAAAATTTCATAATTTCTAATCAAACATGTACAACAACAACAACAACATCCATTTATCCACTGTTGTTTGAAATCTATTTTGATCGAGCTGCATGTTTTTTTTTTTTTTATCTATTGATCAATATATTTACATATTTTTTAGATGAATACAAAATAAATCCAAGGAGTTTGTTTCCTACGGAGCCCGTAAGGGGACATTGAGGGGAAAAATTAATTGATGCTCCGTAGTTTCCTGTACAAATTTCACTTTTTATTTTTTTTATTTTTTTTACATGATTTTCTTGATTGACGAAAATCCACAACAGGAACTGGGATGGCCAGGTGAGCTGTTATGGAATAAATACATTTTCTGGAACTTCAGACATATTCACCTGACTCTGAGGATGAGCTGCTCACATCTCTGCTGTAGCAGCTGCACCTTGTTCTCCAGTCGCTCCTTGTCCTCCTTTGCCCTTCTGCACTCTTCTCTGGCTTTGTCTCTCTCATTCCTCAGCCTCTCCTCCTCCTCTTTAGCTTCACTTCTCACCTCCCTCACTCTCTGGAGGAGATGATGTTTCTCCTCTTTCATCCTCTCCAGCTCCTCGTTCATCAGGTCTCTCTCTTGTATCAAACGTGGTAAAGCCTGAACATACAAAGGACATAAGTAAATAGATAAATAGATAATAAAACACAAAAACTACAAAGTGACATGTTCTACCTCTAATTGACTGTCCACCTCCTGCTCATCATCCCCAAGTTTCTTTCTCCTCCTCTTCAAATCTGCTGCCTGATAGGAGACAGAAACTTTATGAAGGAGTTCAGGCTTGTGTATGAATGATTAAAAGTACAGATCGTATGGGACAGAGGACCTTTGAGTTCAATAAGGCCTCTTGGCTCTTCAGTTCTTTGGTTCTCAGCTCCAATTGATCTGACAGATCCTGCAGTTCTGACTCCTATAGATTAAAAAAAAAAAAAGTCAACAGATTGATCTTACAGGCTAAAGCAAGTATTATTTTTCTCTTTTTAATCTATATCAGATAAACGGTTTTAGGAATAGGAATATGAAGCCTTTATTGTCATTATACAAGTATAATGAGATTGCAAGCTTTACCATAGTGTGCACACATAAATAAACAAAGGAGAGGTATGAACAATAAAACTACCATAAAAATAATATAAACTACTAATAGTGTAAATGTTATATGGCTCAAAACACGGTACATTTTAGAGACAATTTGACAAATTAATGTTGCTAAATGACCCACATTTTACCTTTTAGATTCATTTTTGCTTCAATTGCACCATAAGGGATTATTCAAAACAAGGAGCTACATTATACAGAATGTGGGAATAACAATCTTTTAAAGTTTGCTGTCTGACGGGACATTGCTGTGTTTTGACCCTACAATAGGTTAGTTAGCCTGAAGACATGCAGCCCGGACAGGTGAAACTCAATTTGACGATTGCACTTTTTTGAACATTGCCCTAATTAAATAATCTGTTTTCAATTTAAAATTGATTAATTGTGCAGCCCAACCTTCACCCATTTCAAGATATTTGAAAAGTTGAAACAAAATCAGAAAAAGGCTGATATGGAAGTAGTCAGTGTCTGAATGTCCCGGTGTAGATGCGAGACAGGAATAGTTGAGGAACATCTTATGACAGAGAATCACAACACACTTATTTATGTAGAACCACATGAAAGTCTGAAAGGGTGCGTTTGAGTTTTGTTACGGTTTTATCACCTGTAAAAAAAAAAAAAAAAAAAGGATCAGTATCAATCAGAAAATCAGTATCTATTTGGGTGCATGCTGTAATACATCTTCTCATATTTTTCTTGGCGACACACAGCCCTTCCCCATGGGGACCAAAGACCCCGGATTGTTCTTCAAATTATAAAAATTCCTAAACAAAAAGACCATTTTTACAGCCCAACTTGTTATGTCACTGTGGTGTTGTAATATATCATTTCAGATTCAAAAAGACAAACATATGAACCAATTGAGGCAGTAATTTTATGTGTGGATTTTAAGGTTTCAGTCGATGCAAAGATGAATGTCATTCGGCGGGCGTACTGGACATTTCTAATTCAAGGTGGCATCAGTCCTTTTTAAAATGCCAATTTCGTGATGTTCAAACTAAAACAACATTGAAAGTATGACTCTTTGTCACAAAATGGACAGGTAGGCTCCAAAATATTTAGAAACAGGAAGTAGAAGGATACGCTGTTTTCTCTTACAAAACAGAAATACATGTTGGCACTAGCATTGATTAATTACATATTACATATATATATATAATATATGTGATATGTAATATATTATATATTCTGATTAAAGCTCAAGAAACACGTTTTAAAGTTTAGAATCACTTTATGGCTCTGTTGCATTTTTAGAAAAGAGTACTGCAGTACACCACACCAAATACAACCGTTTCTATACATTAAAACACAGGAAATTAGAAACAAAGGTCTGACTAATAAAAACTATCTTCAAATAAAAGGGCAGAAACACTATTTGAGGAAATATGGTATTCATACTTCAAAGTGTTCATCTGTAATGTTAAAGGTGGTAATGATGGATCTCATACTATTGGAGAGATAAATCCAAAAGAGTATATGATTTTTATTTCCAATGATATGATAAATAGCATTAACGCAGTATAGTAGAAGTACTTCAGAACCATACATAGTGTACATGATTGAATGTATTTCCACTTGACTTGACTTTCTTGTGCTGTGCGTGTGCCCTGGCTCACCTTGCGTGTGTGTGTCAGCTGCGTTTTCTGTATCTGTGCGCTGAACTGGAGCCGGAGTTTCTCTATTTGGACATCATGTGATGCCTGGAGACGCTCCCTTTCCTCCTGCAGAGTCGAAAGCAAGTGCTCCCTCTGAGCGTTTTCCTGGAACACACGCAGATAATGTCACAGTGTTTTTCAAATGCCAGAAATATGTTTGGGCTGTTCTAAAAACTAATAAGAAAAACTAGAAAAGCACTCAGAGCGCAAACCTCCGCCAAGCAGCACAGTACCCCCACATATTGTGACTGATACCCCGCAATATTACTCCCACTTTTGTTTTTTATCTATTTTATTAGATTCTTGACACTGGAAACATACCCACAGAAATGTGAATTACATGCTGCTAACA
>JAPSES010074537.1:0-17960 GCA_029822895.1 Maxillicosta whitleyi
TTCAACTCCTCAATCTCCCCCCTCTCAAAATGTAGAAGATGCCACGAGGTAAATTGAGAGACGCTAATGTGCTGAAGGTGTGCTGGAAAATGCGGACCAGACTTTAGGGAGACCACAACAAAAATATGGAATGGATTATCTAAATAAGTGCGCTGGAAATCGTGACGGATTTTCAAAAACTGGATAGGAAGTATGGATCAGATTTTTTCTGTGCCGGCCGATCCGATACCGATACGCATTTGTTGCTAATATCGGTAACCGATCCGATATTAATCTAAGCACTACTCCTGTATTCAATGGTTTATATTCACAGGCCTTTTTAAAACACCTCTGTCATATATGTTTTTGAGGAGATGGTGGAGAGTAAAAAGTTCCATTTATTCTAAGAGCTTTCAGAGTGATGCAAGTCATACATCATGTGGTGTTCATCATCTGCTCTAGGCCAGGCATCCAGTTCAATAGAGAAAGAAACACTGACTGCTAGCTAATAGCCAAAAACTCCCCTTCCAACTGTTTCACTTTCATACCTCTGTCAAATCTCCTCCATCCTTGCAATATATTTTATTTTTGGCTGCTAGCTGACATGTAACATCACATCACATTTCTCTGCTACTAAACTCATGCCAACTTCATTTAACTCCCACTGTCAGTCCAGCCTCCTCTTCATGTCCAAAGATTTTGTTATTGTTGACTTAAACTGTAAGATTTTATACGATGTTTTCATTGCGCTAATTTGCTGTCGTGTTAAATATGTTTGGGTTATTTTCTCAGTGTTCTTGGCTGTAGCATAAATGTGTTCAAGGATGTAAACCCCATCTCCGCTAAATGATTGAAATGCTTTAGATTAATTAATTTGATAAATATTATGTTTAGCTTTTCATTAATTCTGTAAATGCAACTCGCTGTAATTATCCTCATTCTTATATTAAGATGCAGCAAAGTATTTCCGGCTACAATAAAAGCTTTAAAAGGCAGCAGATAGAATTTAAGTATATGGAGTGATAACTATTGGCTGACTAGAATAAAGCAAGTACTGTAAATGCAACTAGACATGATTTTGGTCTGAACAGAGCTTTGATTTAAGGTTCAAAACTCCACTTAAAGACTCACTAGGCTTCACTTTTAGAGTAAAATATTTAAAGAACAGTCAAATGCTAACTACTCTGGCCTCCCAATTTTTCCAAGACTCTAAATGTTGTGCAATTCTCATCATAATATCAGTATAAAAACAGCAACTTTGACTTTAATTGAGTCCACGCATGACTAGTTGTGTGCACACAGCATGCTAAACTAGAAAACAACATTTCCAGCTTATACATATATTAATGATGTGTTTAGATCTCAGTTGAGACTGTCTGGGATTTGACCTGTTTTTTGGTTCAAGTTGCAGCGATCGTTCTTTTCATGAAATGCTACAAATTCCAGAGCTGCATAAGGAAAAACAGAGTACTGAGAAAAATCGGAAAAAACAACCTTCTGCGCGGTTGTTTGCACTTCATATGATGCAGTGTGTAGAATGCAGAGTATATGAATAAGTCAGGATGGTCTCCTATGCTCCTCAGCCTTGTAATGGGAACAAAACCCGGGAGAGGAGTGCTTATCCGATCCGCCAGCCCGGAGAAGAGAAGGAGTGTCCTCCCACTAAAGAAACAGAGCCCTGCAAACTGAACAGCAACTGCTTCCACTACTCTTATAACATCACAGGTAAGAGTGGTCAAAGATGTGCAGCTGTCAGAGGCAATACAAGTCAAATCTTCACGCTGTTTTGACTGATGTTGCGTGTCTTTTCCAGACTGGAGCACCTGTCAGCTGAGTGACAGAGCAGTTTGTGGAAACGGCATCAAAACCCGCATGCTGGACTGTGTGCGTAGTGATGGCAAATCTGTTGATCTCAAGTTCTGCAAAGAGGTGTGTCACCCATCCTTGAAAAATAAAAAAAAATACTCAATGTTTGCTGAATTAAAGGAGTGATATTTTGCTGTTTTAAAATGGAATTACGCATTTTAAAAAAATTCTCTGTGGTCTACATAAACTGTAAATGCTCTGCTTGGGTCTGAATTCTTCATTAATTCAACTCCATAGGTCCATCTTCAACCCTATTTATGAGTAATGACACTAGAAATGTCGTTTTATGCACTAGCCCATTAAATGCACATGACCCCACCCCCTCCAGGTTACTGGCTGTGCTGCTCTCTCTCATTCAGCCATTTGTGTTTGTTAATACAACCAGCAACTGAACATTTTAGGTAATTGGCTTGAAGTTTGGACATATTTTCAGTATAGACTACAACCACTACTGCTGATAAACAATTCGTACTTGGAGAAACATTTGTCGGAAGTTTTGACCTTATATATGCAAATGTCATGACGTAACAAGTTAAGCAGGAATTGAAACCAGTTATAGAAATTCACTCGATTTTTGCCAGAATTAATATACATATAGTTTTTCAGCACCTGGAGGGTTCAAATCCAAACTTTATGAACTATTAGAGTTCCCAAATATCCAAATAAATGAAGACTAATAAAAGTGGGTTTAGCTTAATATGACCCCTTTAAGCAAAACTAAATGACCTCATCATTCTCTTTCAGTTGGGCTTGGAGAGGAAGTGGCCGATGAATGCGTCCTGTGTTGTGGAGTGTCCTGTTAACTGTCAGCTGTCTGACTGGGCCCCGTGGTCTGAGTGCTCCCACACCTGTGGCCTGGCAGGTATGTCTGAAACTGTTTAGTAGGAACACCCTGAAACACTGTGGAGGTCTCATTTGTGTTTAAGTAGTCATCTACTACGCACCTTCAGTGCACTGATTTGATGAGCGATATCATGCTGGTCTTGAAAAGGAAAAAAAAAAAAAAAAATTCAACTGTAACAACCGCTGCAATGTCTCTGATGAGCCACAGAGTCACATCTGACAAATCTTAACAGTAACTGGTACTTATAGCTGTCAATACCATATATTTTTTATGCAAATTAAATTACGTGGGGCTGGAAAGTTTCAATAGTTCTGTTATTTATTTGACATAATCTGCACATTTCCTCTCACAAGCAAAACACATACCTAAATGAGATCAGACGTGATCTAATTTTATCAGATCACCAAATCACTGGTTTATCAAATTTCACAGCATGAACCAGTGGAGCTGTATATGTTACTCAGTTATTCATTTGCCACAAAGTACTGGCGTTGGATATTTGAATTGGAGCGTCTTACAGGGAAGGGTATCTTTAAATTATTCATTAAAGAAAGCTTAAGTAGGCCTACTTCTCCTGTACTACCACATGCACGAAAAGCGTGTTTCAGTCGAGAACGAAGCTGGATGATACCTGCTCCATTAGCTGTTGATGGATCTGGAACTTCTATAGTAGTGTTTTCTTCTAAAGAATGAATGCATACGGCAGTTGTGGTGCATACAGTGCTCTGACTAACTCTGTGAATTTCACAAAAATGGACTGAATAAATAAGGCTCCAGTTTGTGTTTTGTGACAACTGCTCTCTCTCTCTGTCTGTCTTTCTCTCGCTCTCTCTCTCTCTCTCTCTCTCTCTGTGTGATATTTCTAGTAGATATTGGTATTGATTTCCATTCAGTGAAGTGCCATCATGGCTGCTTCACACACGAGCGTTAATACCATATGACTTTGAAGGGGGGGGGTTCTCCACTGGTGCAGGTCAGCAGTACTCAGCTTTCAAGCATGTGTTTAAAGAAAGTCTGCCTCTCTTACAGTAATGATGGAAACGAGAAACGCTTCATGATGTGAGAAGTGATGCGTTATAGCCCTAAACCAACTGAGAGAGGGATAATAATGTACTCATATATAATACCATAGGATCAGGTCATTGATTGACGGTCCATTACGAGTGTGCTCTGGGGTTTAGGGAGCACTCTGCTCTCCATGAGTCCTTGAAAAGATCAGCAGCCAGAAGCAACAAGAGCAAATGGAAGATATGACACCAATACAGGCTTTAACTATTGTGGTAACCTTAATCTATCCCCAGGCGAAAAAGATATTTTTCTTTGCATGGAGAAACAGCAGGTAGACCACAGGAAGAAGAGCAAGGGCCTCCTCGCTCTTCTTCCTGTGCTGCTTTTTCATCTCCAGTCTAGCTGTGAAGACACACTTCCCTGGAGGAGCTAATTTTTGTTCGCAAGCCAGGAATAGCAATGAGCAGGATTTGTTATTTCAAGCAAATGAACATACCTGGAAGCAGCAAGGTGCTGTTATCAATCAGGCAGTATAAAAAAAATAAAAAATACACGGCTCTTTTCCTGGGCATGTCCAACCTGTGCGCATAGATAATCATAGTATTGTGTGTTCTCCAGCCAAACACAGATAGTGACAGCTGGCACAGGGCTCCTTTTACCCAGCAGCCCTCTTTGCCACCCACCACTCAGCCTCAAACTCTGCCATGACCGCCCGCAGGGACACCACTGAAGCATGAGAATTGGAAGGCAGGGTGACGACTGGCTTCTGGTGGCATAAGGAGTTAGCATCTTCTGCATGGCAACCAAAGTAATGTGATGAAGACAAAGGTGAAATGTGATTAGAAACCAGATTGGCTTAGAGGGGTGTTTTTTTGCAGGAAATTAATAGGTCAATTATACTTACACTGCATTACAGCATTACTTTGGGTTTTCACTTGACACCACCCTTATGTTTAAACCTGCAAAATATTCAACATTCTTTTATATATGAACAGTGAGTCACACAGCATCTGTATGCGTATGGTTGTACTGACCTAAGGAGAAACATCTCCTACTCTGCAGTCTCTGTGACGTGAGTGAAGTGTTAAGACCTCCCTTAGAGACTTCACCACACACTGAATGCAGTTCTTGTTAGATTACCTCTCAAACCTACATTCTAACAGCCAAACCTGGAATTTGCTAGATGTGCAGAAGTCTGACACCAGATATAGTAGTGGAAATGTATCTGATAACACATCTGCCACTTAAGAGCTACATGAGTTCCTGAAGTTTCACCTGAAACCACAACACTGTTACTTTCGAATTTCAATCGAGTTTCTCACCACATAATTGCATGTGTGTAATTTCCTGCCTCGAGGTTTTTTGTCTTAAAACAGAAACAAAAGCTGTTGTAGCAGCTGACAGTGAGATGTACTGTGGGATCATGGATTTTTTTTTTTCATCACAACTGTGGATAAAAAATTATCTGACTCAGACAGAAACTCTCATCAGATGAAGCATTGATGTTAGTAAAAAAAAGATTTGATTCCATGAAACACTGTACAAAATTATTTATATGCTGTTTTTTTTTTTTTGTTTTTAAATTGAACATTACTAGAAACTAGGGCTTTGTAAATGAATGCATAAATCTATCACCATGATTGATCTGATTAAAAATGTTAATGCCATTAATCCTTGGGCAGCACATATCTGGCAACACATTTGCTGCAGTTTGTCCAAGTAAAGTTACCGTCACATATGCACAAATGGGCGGCTGATCCGGTAGTGACAAGAAGCAGAACTGATCAGTAAAGATGGAAGACGCTAAACAAAAAACAAAACAGGATGGAATAGTTAACCAACATCAAGTCTTATACACACTCTGCAGGAATGAGTTTTCTTTTAACTGAAGCACTTCCAGCTTCAAATACCACATTAACATGAAGCGTACTTTAGTTGGGATTCTGCTCACACTTCAGATAACGCATTGCACAGCTTAAACTTAAGTGTATACTCCCTTATTTTTTAACTCTGTTTGCTCATGCAAAATGAAATATGATTGATAAAGATTTAAAATGAATGATATTTAATTGTGAATAATTGAAATTAATCCACAACAGATCTGTGATTTATCCAATGAAAAATGTTAATTTGTTTGACAGCACTACTATTTGAAGTAATGTAATATACTGGTCAACAAATCCTATACAAAATTAAATTATGCTGTACGAAACGCTAATGTCAATCTAATCTCTTTAAAAAAACATCAAATGTTGGATCCACTTACTCAAATTTATATTATTCTTTTAATATGTGAGGTTCTGTTGAATGAATTATTATTATCATGTGTGTTTATGTTTGTATGTCAGTGTTGTAGTGGGTAAAAAGTGGGATTAGCTCACTCGGGTTTTCAACATAGGAGGGCACTTATAAAATTAAATAAAGTGTTTGTTTTCAGTTTTACCAATGTGGCTTTTTTAAATTAAATGAAATTTAATAGACGTATTCAATTATTTGAATAATTGATAAATATTATCAATTATTAGACGTATTCAAATTGATCAAGATGCAATTTTACCCTCCCTGGTAGATTACAATGATGATAAGATTAAAAATGAAATCTCACCCTTTCAAAGTTTTTAGATCCAGTCACTCCTTCTACTAGCCTGACCAGTCATCCTGTTTTCTCTGTGTATTCAGTACTGAGCAAACACTCTGGAACGGCTCCATTCGCTGTGAATTATGCCCAATCTGTTTTATATCGAGCCAATCACACGTCTTGGGTGCGGGAGTTTCACAATCTGTCATACTCACTGCCGTCTTTTTGTCACGAGTCAAAGTAAATGGTAAATGTTCTGCACTTATATAGTTCTTTTCTATACCTTGGTGCTCAAAGTGCTTTACAAAGCCTCACATTCACACACACAGGTGGCTACTATGCTAATGTACCATGCCAGACTCTACTGGGAGCAATTTAGGGTTCAGTGTCTTGCTCAAGGACAGTTCGACATGTGGACAGTAGGAGCCAGGATTTGAACCTTTTGGTCATTGGACAACCTGCTCTACCAACTGAGCCACAGCTGCCCACAGTCAGTTCCAAGTCCACAAATCTTTTTACACCTGTTGTCAGTTGTTTGAGTAAAAAATATGAATTGATTTACAGATTACACCCTGTCCATCTTTCTCAATAAGAAATCCGTTTGGAATCATCGGGCTTGAATCCAAATATGAAGGCAGGACTAACAGGGACAGAGTAAACCAATCACAGATGAAACAGATGTGACGCTTTTGTAAGAGAAACTTAAGAATACAGGGTATTATCTGTAATTCAGTCCTTACTATTTGTTGAGTATTTAATAAACTGAGAAAACATGACTGGCCAGGCTACCCTTCTACTATTATATGACTGCAATTGGTTTGATTGGATGCATATTAAATAACCACCCCTTAATAAATGAATAATCAAAGTTGTATTTACACTGAACACAGATAGATTTATGCATGAAAAAACTCAAATTGAATAAGTAATAAAAAAAAAAGCAGTTATCAAAGGGGCATATGATCATAAAGCTATAATAATATGTCTTTAAATTAGTCAAATTATTCATGTATGTTGTAGAGTTATCATTGTTGGTTGAATAAATCCTCTGTTCATCCATGTAGCTACTGATCATCTCTCTTTATCATACTCTCACATGCATGTATTTCTAATTTCTCTCAAAAATAAAACCACATATTTTAACATTGCAGTACTATAGTGGTATTAAAAAGACTTTCCTGTTTTAATTTGCATTTTCATTTATTTTTGATCAATCTCAATACTATCTTCAAATGGGTTCAACAAGTTCAGTACAATGTTCATCTCTTACCATTAACATGTACTGCCATTCCACTACAATTGTCAAGGCTCAAAACTTTCTGTAGAGGTATTTCAAATTAAAAGCCATCTTACAGCTCAAAGGGCTCAAATTAAGATCCATTCAGACAAGCAACCAGCTGACTCTGACTACCAGAAGTTATTGCTCCAGTCCAAGGCAGCTTTATCTTTATCTAGAAATCAGCTTTTGAATAATCTGGTCTGGAAATGGATTGGATTTAATGCTTCATGGTTGTAGGCTGATAAAAGTAATGTATTATTAAACACGCTCCCTTCTCATAATATGGGTTAAAATTGCAATAATGCAGTAAATTGTATATTAGAATTGTCTTTACTTCCTCAACTTAAGAAGCCCAGGCTGTACTACTGTATGTAAAAATGACCAAGAAATGTCATTTTCCATCTGTAACCTTATTAAAACCCAATATGTTTGACAGTGCTGCATTAATCTCTTCACAAACTGAACAAGCAGAGGAGGGACAGTGTGGCATTAAAGTGCTGTCAGAATCAAAGAAAGAGGTATCGGGGTGAAAAACCACAGCTTCGTGTGCTATTTCAGTCACAACTCTGAAATTCATCACACCATACAGCACCATTAAATCATAACTGTAGTTCTCTTCTATTATGAACAGTCATTTTTTTTAATATAGAGGCCTGGAAATACAGTATGTATGTGGTAATTGTACCTGTGTTTCTGACATTTCACATTGTGCAGACTATAGTACACGCAGGAAAATGAATATAAATGGGGTTCGAACATTTCTCTTCTGAGTATTCTGATACCCATCACAGATGTATGAGTCTATTTTTTTTTTTTTTTTTTACATTTATTTAACCAGGAAAACCTCATTCAGATTAAAAATCTCTTTTCCAAGTGTGTTCTGGACAACATGGGCAGCAGTACATTAAATAGTTACAGACACTAACTGTCACACATAAAACAAAAATAAATATTCAATTCAGAAAAACACATAGTTAAGACATAACCTTCTGAGGTTGAATTTACAAAAGTGTCCATGAAATGAAGATAAAGTATGTCAGACAAAACATCTGCAGCCTGACCTCTCTCTCTCTCTCTCTCTCTCTCTCTCAAAGTCATATAACATCCTCTTAAATGTGTCCAATGAAACCAGATCTTTAAGTTTTAGATCTTTTTGTAGTTTGTAGCCGCAAACCTGAAGGCTTTTTCCCCCTGTTCAGTTCTAACTTTTGTAACAGGTCCTGCGAACAAAGGTTATAAGTGTCTCCGATTGATGTAGGTCAGAAGGTAGGATGGGAGCAGACCTAGAATAGACTTGTAGATTAAAATACGCCAATGGCTAAGTCTATGTGCCGACAAGGAAGACCATCCTACACGAGCATCGAGCAAACAGTCTATGGATTCAGGTATTTGTAGAATATGTATATTAAGAGAACGAGGGGTCCATTGGGATCGCATATGCACTGGGTAAAGATATTCCTGTTTCTTGCATGAAGCCCGTTGTTTCAGTCACAGAGTACTGTAGGAGATCCCTCTGTGGTACATGCACCACGCTTAGTTTGCCTGAAGATGTACTGGCAGCTGCTGAATCTGGCAGCTGGAGAAGCATCACCCTGGGATTACGTCCTGGTCGTATTCAACACTAAAACTGGTGCAGGGAGAAGGAAAACTGGAGAGTATATCAATTAATTCTACATGTGTTTAAAACTGGGAATTGAAAGTCTCTCAGGGCTTTTGAGCTAAAACTGTTGTAAGAATCAGAAATTAAAATGGCTAAATTAAGGCCACTGTTCTGTGTGTGATTTTTGAATACAAGTTAATGCTGACTTGCTGCAGAGTATGTATTTTCAAATATACAATGAGACATGAGAACAGTAATATTGCTGATTGTAGTATTTGTTTGTGGTCGTTTGTTGGGCAAAAACCACATGCATTTTCCTCTGAGACTACTGCTACTGCTACTAATTGAAAGTTTTCTCACATCCTTCCCCTGGGGCTCTTTGTTAAAATGCAGAGTGAATTTGTTCAAGGGCCCCTCTTCCCTCCTTCCCACACATATCCTCCAACCTTAGACAGTCATTTATTCATTTTAACACAACAACGGGTTATGAATATTCAAAGTGGCTACAGGGAGTGTGATGACGCCCTAAAATTGCAGTGTATACCATGTCAGCTGACATGGAACAGAAAGTGTTCCCTAAACTACAGACAAGAAATAGGATGTTGGGTGATGAGTTATTAAAAGTACTATTGAAATGGTACACAGTTGAGAGATATGAACTAGAAATCAATATTAATTAACATTATATTATTGTCATTTTTGAAAGTATACCAATTTAGCAGACACTGGGTGTATATACTGCTCTTTTCCATTTACATCCAGGTTAATCAGGGGCATAATGACCAAAACAGGTCCTTATATCTACAAAGCAGCTCTGTTTATCATAAATAGTCTCATAAACTTGCATTTCTGATTCTCTCAAAAATAGTACCTCGCATTTTAACAATGCAATACTATATTGTTATTAAGACTTTCCTGTTTTCATTTGCATAGTCATTATTTTCAGTGAATTTCAATATTGTGTTATTATATATAATAAATATTAATACTATAAAGTGGTTTCAATTAATTTACTACAGTGTTCCTCTCTTACCAAAATTGCTGCCATTCCACTTCCAGTGCTGAACCTCACTTTCTGCAGAGGTATTTCACATTAAAAGCCATCTTACAGCTCAAAGGGTGCAAATTAAGATAAATACAGATAAGCAACCAACTGACTCAAGATCTATCCGTATCTACAAATCAGCTTTAAAACAATCTGGCCTTAAACTGGATTGGATTTAGAGCTTGGTTGTAGGCTGTTGAAAATAAAACATTTTAACCCTGCTGTGCTTTGTCCAAGGTATGGGTCTGGGTATAAAGGCATGAGAGAGAATATGAGTCAGAAAACATAATGTCACCATCATAAAGAGCCTTGAGCAAATGCCAGCCATCATTCAGTATGTTCTGTTTTTGCACTAGGAGTAGCAACAAAGTACAACCTTAGTTCAACAAGATGTGAATTAGGTCTTAAATTACATTAATTAATTAAGAATTTAAGCTGTAGAAATCTACACAAGCTCCAGTTAGATGTAGATGTACTGAAATATGTTGCTTTTGGACACAACAAGGGGAGTGTTACTGGTGTCCTTGTCATACTACACATACTTTATACTCTAAACATGAAAAGGACAAAAGTGAATCTTCAAAATGTTGAACCTTTACTGGACACAGATAAATTAAAAAGATTAAAAAAAACATTACTTGCTTTTTTTTTTTTTTTCATAAAACCCTGAAACATATAAACTCCCAGTATAGTTCCAGTCTCATCAGTGTTCTTGTTGTGGCCTACATACAGGGTTTTACCATTACTTAAGCAGAAGCTTTGATTTGAGAATAGCTCAAGGTGTATAATAAAGACACCTTAACCTTGAGCTGAGTCGCTCCAGACAGATGCTCCAAGGTCATTTGGACAGACAGTCAAGTCTGAGCTGCTGAGAATGTATGGACAAACACTAGAGTGTCTCCCCGATGTGAGCATCTCTTGGATGCACGGAGAGGTCAGATATCAGCACTCCACTCAACATCCTCATGAATAAATGATTAATATTTCTCTTCTTCTGTGCATTTCTGCAGGCAAGCTGTGGAGGAGGCGCACAGTGATCCAGGTTCCCCAGGGTGATGGGAGGCCGTGTCCCTCCCAGATGGAGCAGTGGAAGCCCTGCCTAGTGAAGCCATGCTACAGCTGGAGATATAGCGCCTGGTCTGAGTGCAAGTCAGAGGTGGGTCTGCCTTCATCCGCACAATATTATCTGAGCAGCTTCACTGAATTGTGGGCAACAGTGTTCAAATGGGCAGTAGCCACTGCCTCTATGTGATCAAAAAGAGTAAGGAGGAAGGATTTTATTTAAGGCGGGGTATTTATCACCAGACTAGGGCTAGCCTGAATGCATTAATGCTTTTGACCTTCCTCTTGTTTTAGGGTCAGCACCGACACATTTTAGGTTTTAAATACAGAAATGAACCACATAAAATGTGTGTATTGCATCAAGGTTTTTTGACTTCGTCAGGAACCTCTATTTCAACAAAATACCAGATAAAAGAAAATTATCAAATTATGAAATGCACTGGTTAAAATTCTGACCTTTGTGTTGTTAGGGTCAGTTTGGAGCCAGTTATAAAAATATGATTATAAATTAGAGCCAAAGCTGAAATCATAAGTGCACTGTCAGCCAATGCACTGACAGCCAGGTCCTCTAACAATCATGAGCTTTTGGAGATTTTCATTTTGCTTGTTATCCAGTTTACCTGCACAAAAACAAAACTAGTAAAGACGGGCATGTCCACACATGTGAGGTCAATTCAGTATAGTGTTGGTGACTGCAGAGTGCACATCGAGGGATATAGTGACAAACAAAAGTCCCAGAGGCCCACACCATAAATATTAAAACCAATTAAAGGAAGCCTCACAAGGTAACAACGAGATGAGAAACAAATTAAGTGATAGATAATTGTTTTTAGTGTATTTTACAGCTGATTTAAGACATGGGTCAAAACCGACCTGTTGTCATAAGAGATGGTAACAGAAGGGCTCAGGTTTCAGGTGAGTTACCAATCATCACACAACATGTTTAATGTTGGGCTGCAGCTATCGATTGTTTTTGTAATCAAATACTCTGTCAATTATTTTTTGATTAAATTATGTTTTGAATAGGCAAAATGTGAAAAGGACACATCTGAAAATGACAAACGGCTTGTCCTTTATTCCAAAACTAGTTGAAATGACAACCATGAAAAGTATCAAAGTTGGGGTCTTCAGTAAATTTACATCTACGTTAATAATATAAAGATGTAACTAACATTAAACTTTGTGTTGATCCTGGTGTCATGTGCATTACAATAAACCAACATGGAACCAACATTTAGCAGCAAGAAAATGAAGGAGACAAAAGTTTGGTTCAGGAAAAATGTGATAAAATATTATTTTTTTTTATATATATCTGTATGAATAAATCAATTAATTTATCATTTCAGCTCTAGTTCAAAGCTTTACAGTTATTTAAATGCAAAGTTTTCACAAATCCTTAGTCCCACATAGACAGTGGCACAATACAGTATGTAGACTTTGTAGACTCATATTTTTCCTGGTACTTTTAGTGCACTCGCTCCCATGTCGTCCTCGCTCCTTCAACACTCACATACAGTACATGTAAATGTATGTAAATACATTATAACATGGTGAAGATGATAACGCAGAGCAAGATAATGTCTGAATGAGCCCATGATGTTGTCTCCAACATGGCACTTGAGATGCAGACGGTAGGTCAGACATTAAATGTGATCTGAATGTGTTTTAAGTCTGACACTATGAAATTACAGCCTTAGCAAAAGTTAAGCAGGTTACAGTGAATAAACCAAACACTTTTAATGCTTTCATACTGAAAGCACTGAAGGGGATGAAATAAACCTATTATCCTGGCCACAGTAATGCTGGACTACCAGCCTGATGATGAGCCTCCTGTCTTAAAGGTAGTATGTGACATTTAATAGAAGTGAATGTTTGATTACTATAATTGAAAACTGAATGTAAACCCATGAACAAATAACCAAGTAGTCAAACATTCAGGTCCAGCTCTACCTCATACAGATAATGTTCTATAAATTCTACATAGAAAAGGTTTTTAAAAAAACTGCGTCATGACATTTATTATTTTTATTGTTTATTTTTAGTAGAACTTCAATACAGCAACTCCACAACCCTGTAGCATTAGCTGTTAAACATGTAAGAACCGATCACATCCAACTATCCCTCCAGCTGATGAGCTTGAATCACTTTTCACTATAGTAGCAGCTAATGAACCGATCACTGCTATATAGAGAAACAGTCACGCACAGCACAGTAGGGTGTCGATCCCAGCAATCATTTGTAGCATCACTGCACTGTACACAGATACATATCAGCCAAACCAAGTATTACTGTTTTTAATTAGCCTACATTATGCAGCCTGAGTACTCAAAGACACTCTGCTCCTTATCAGTTCATCTGCTCTCTGAGTCTTAAAGCAGCAGAGGTTATATTAAAGTCACCACTTTGCCTTAAGGCTCTATCTCTACTGTGTCGACACTGAAAGCGTTTTAGCAGTGTTACCGTCATGTGATACTGTAGATACATACACACGCAACTGCTGCCAACACCATGCTCTCACACCGTCACGCCACCAAAATAAATCTCATGCCTGCTAAGATGGCATCAGAAAAAACCTTCAGTGTCGTGTTCTCGCATCAAATGCTACTGAGGCCATGTCCACACGAAACCGCATCTTTTCCCGTCTGATCTTTTTCTGTCATTTTCAAAACAGTGCTCCATAAACAGTAATTTCAGGAAATATCTGCGTCCAGACCAGACCAGACCACTGAAAACGATGTAGTACAAATGTCAGGCCTGTGTCTTCAGTTGTAATGCTTTCACAAAAAAATAGAGAAGATGTAGAGCATGCACATAAAGCTTGTGTGTTGTACACAAACCATAGTCTACAGAAGAACAAGAACAACAACTCTCCAACAAAAAAAATGGATGTTGATTGATGTAACAACAAACAAAGAGTTTTAAAATAAACATGGCATGATATGTGTGGACACAACAGGAAACTGAATCATTTACGCGTATTACGCACTTCTGTTTTTTGTTTGTTTGTTTGTTTTGTTATGTTTTTCAATATTTAGTAAATATCAATACAGTTTTGCATATTTGTCAAATAGAAAAATGACTAGTGACAGGGAAGTGGTGTGACTTCATGCATGTGGCACAGCAGAAGAATACGCATTAATTGTTGTTTATCCCAGATGGAGCAACAGAGTTAGGAACTACAATAAGTATGGTGGCAAGAACAAGATGGAACAGGAAAAAAAAAACATA
Source organism: Maxillicosta whitleyi (assembly GCA_029822895.1). NCBI lineage: Eukaryota > Metazoa > Chordata > Actinopteri > Perciformes > Neosebastidae > Maxillicosta > Maxillicosta whitleyi. The sequence continues at coordinate 14,490 of JAPSES010074537.1, forward strand.
ACTTATGCACTTTAATACTCATTTGTGGTTTTCACTGTCCTTTTAAAGTAAATGAATGAATATTAAAATATAATTAAGACAGTTCAGTTAATTAAATTTGCCCTGAATGTGGTATTAGAGATAATTTTTTTTTTTTTTATTAGAGAGCATTAGCAAATATTAAAGTCAAAGAAATATCTCTCTATATCAGGATATATATCTATATCTAGTGATTCAGTTGTTTTTTTCAGTTTTTTGGAAGATGTTGACGATCACAGGAAATATTTTCTCTGTCTTTTACCTTTTCCCTCCTTGACAACTTGGCCCGGTCAGAAACTCCACATTATTGACATGCTGCTGGACTTCAGAGAAAATAAATGTCTGCACTTCAGTCTTTTTGCACTTGAAACCATATCTCTATTTTCATCATGCAGGGGGCAAGGTGCGGGGAAGGCCTGCGCTTCAGGAATGTATCATGCTTTGTGTCGGACGGCTCGGGTCAGCAGGACAGCAGCCTGGTGGACGATGAGCTGTGTGGAGATGTGGAGCCTTCTGTGGACGGAGATACAAACATCGTTCTGCAGGAGTCCTGTACTGTACCCTGTCCAGGTATATATTCTATTCTGAATAAGCAGTTTATATATCTAATGAAAATAAATATATCTAATATTTCTGTTCATTATTAGGAAAGCATACTTCATTACAGATAGTGGGGTTTTTTTGGGGTTTTTTTTGCTAGTTTCCCAGACTTTCCATTGTTGTTCCCTCACACATTTTCTGGAGGAGGTCGGCTTTTTATATTTGCTCATATTCATAAACCTGCTGATATCCTCTGTCATAATGTTTAACAATAGTCATGTTTCTCATTCCCACTAAAAATGTAGACTTTTTAAAATAATATATATAATCATCTCATCTCAGACATGATCAGTGTCTTTACCAAACCAAAACGGGGACCTCATGTGTAAATCTATCATAAAACACATATTAATTCATTTTCCAAATGCACTGTATACCAGTCAAAAATATACTCATAAATCTGGAATAATTTGGCATATCCAACTTGTCTGAATTGATTTGGAAAAAGGCCTAATTCAGAATATCCAAGAAGATTATGCTGTTGACATGATCTGTATCAAATTCAGAATATTAGTGTGCATGTAAATGTACTCAAGGGGCATTAATTAGGTGGTTATGAAGAAAAACTGTCTAATGAGAAAAAAGAAGAATCCGCACACTCAAGTCTGATTGCAAAAATAAAAAGGCTTTACTGAGAGACTGCAAGCTTTCGGTCGCTAGACCTTCATCAGGCAGAGTCAATCCTCCAGGCTATGCTTGGAGTTAAGGTACATGGCATGATTAGGAATACCTGTATCAATTACCAAGCCTCAGTTAGGCATCATGGGTAGTGTAGTACACTTTTTTTGTTTTCTCATTACAAGTGTTCACTAAATCCTGCACCTTTTTCAGATGAGTGGTGGTTTTTGACTTTTTACTACTAGACTTCTAAAATACAGTCATGCAAAGTGAGTCATTAATATGTGCTTTATAATGACCTGATATGAGCCTCATTATGTCATGAGGCAGAGTTCAGAGGGCTTTCATCCTCATCCTCCAGGGTTAGTGTGTATGTGCTTTGATATTAGGTGTTACCAAAGACATGATTCCATTGGTCAAACACCCAGTTCTGACAGCGCAGATATGTAGAATGATGTAGTAAGCTTTAACTGATGTTAATGCAGCAGCTTTTACTGCAGCATAATTTAATGCTGACTCAGGAAGAGAAACTGTGACTTTGCAGTTTTATGGTGCTTGTATTATTTTTTTTTGTGCGATAGCCCATAATTAAGGTAATTGGCTTAGCGGGGATCACAAGGTTAAAAGAGACTCCTTGCTTGAGCCTCGATGATTCAGGTCTTCTTTATTATAACAAAATCAAACGGAGACGCTAAATTTTGCACCTCTGTGTGTAATTATGTGACCTTATTTTTGGTTGATGGTTAGCTTCCTTGTTAATTAGATCTTCTAAAATGTGCTCACGTCAGCCTTGCCATTACAAAGGGAGCCACCTGACCCATATAATAGAGAATGTTCTCTGTGCTGAAGATACCGTGCTTCTGGGGAGACGATAGTAATGAAAAATGGATCAGGCTGGTGGTGGAAAGATATCTATGAGAGAAGGTTTCATTTAGATTGCACTTCACCGTCTTATTGACCTTTTGCACATTCACACAATCTTCCACTGGCAAAGAGTAAGCTGGCATTTGAACAAATATACCTGACTAAAAAAAATCTCATATCCGCTTTGACAGCTTAGAGAGAGTAGATGCATTCTAAAGAGCAAATATGATTTATTTTTTATGTATGTTTTTAAAGCACTGAGCCTCTGGAGTTCATAATGATGCTCCTTTTTCTAGTTCATCAAATGCTTTAGCCATAAATCATCAGACCCAAGGCAAAAATAAAAATAGGATATTTAAAGAATGAATTAAAATTCACCAAACTATTAAATGATCAGTGACAGCAGACTCATATTGTTGAGTAAAAGACAAAAGATTAAAGACTTTCAGCGCTTTGGTTACTGGTTCTTGGTATTGGACGAAGTATTGATGTTTGACAGTAAAAATAGTCTGTTGTGAATAAACATCCTTACGTGTACAGAAGAATAAACAAAGTATAACATACATGTCAGAACTAAGTGAGCACCAAATGTAAATGTACTAATATTGGACTCCTTTGGGTTCCTGTTTCTTAAACTTTAACTGTTTCCCTTTCTTGAAGGAGACATTGATATTGTTCATTTATATTTAAGTTGTGTGTGCATGAAACAGGCTGAAATAAAATGTAAAATGTTCTCTTGTCATTAATCTGACATCCGCCCATACTCTTAAAACTATGTTGTCTACTTGCTTTGTCTTGTCTAACTGGTCTTGATGCTGACACTCTTTGACATCCGAGGTCAGACGAGCGGTCGGTGTAGGCGACAGAAGCGTTTTGGAGAACATTATAGATTTATGTGTGCACATCTGGTTACAAGAAGTTTCAGTTGGAGTGTGTGATGTGCTTGGAGCTGGATGTCTGTTCACATTAGCTGAATCCATTTCTGAGTTAACAGCGTTGTAGCGGTAGAAATAAGAGACACATGGAAGAACTTGAGAGCAATCATTAAGATTTTTATGGAGAATCTAACCTGAAACTTGTACATGCAAATCTGTATGTTGTGGTCGTTATTGATATATGCAGCCGAGACTGTTATTACCTTCAGTAATAGGATTTAATTGAAACATTTCCAGCATCAAACAGACTCTAACATAAACTTCAAATAAACACATAGACCTTATATAGTTGCGTTTGTGCCTGTGCCATATAAATAAACCTTGCGTTGCCTTCACATTATACCTGCTGTTTTAACAATTCAAGCCCTTGTATTTTTTCTCATCTATGTGTTGATGATGCATAAAATTGACAAAAAAGAAATAATGATAATGAGCA
>JAPSES010074537.1:18060-29826 GCA_029822895.1 Maxillicosta whitleyi
TCAAGCCCTTGTATTTTTTCTCATCTATGTGTTGATGATGCATAAAATTGACAAAAAAGAAATAATGATAATGAGCAGGTATTAGGGAACACCATTAGAGATTTTGGTGGAAAAAAAAAATAATTATAGTCAGTTATCATTTCACTCCTGGGTCCAATCAAAGGAAAGTGAACATCAACATGAAAAAGTTCATTTGCACACATCATTTATGACGTGGGCTCATTTTTTAGCCAAAGATCTGTATTTTATCCTTTTTAAAATACCACTTGTAGAAAACATGTTAGAACCGATTTTATGGATTGTAGTTTTTACGCCATAGCTGTGTCTCAGACATAAAAAAATACATCTTGAATTTGATGCAAAAAATTATATATAAAAAATGTGAAAAGACTATCTGTGACCTATTATAAAGAAATGACTCTTTATTTGTCATTACCTGTGTCAGTACGGACCACCACAAGTTGTAAAAAACACTGTGTTAGTATTAAACACATTAAATAAAACATTGTGATTATATCTGGTTTGTTGTTTTAAAAAATAAGGCAACATTTTGGGTGACGCATTAATGTCAATAAAACAGAGACTTTTCAATATTTTACTCCAAAATTTATTTCCAGTATAACTGAACATAATATCTAAAATGTTTTGTCCTACTTCATATCAATTTCTGATGAGAAGAGCATGTTTTGAATGTTTGTGCATAGCTTAAAAAATTGATGTCTGTTTCATGTCCACGTGTTACCGTGTAGTAATTTGACATTTTCCGCAGAGAAATCTTATCTCCGTATGTGGTTCTACATAATGTTAAAGTGCTTATAAATACCTACTCAAATATGTATAACATATGCATATCAGTTACTCTGATTACTTGACAGAGACTGTTGAACACCAAATGTGTCCATTTGTTATTGCCTGATCGGACCCTCATATGTTCTGTTTAATTTTTGACTTACCAGATATAATAATTAACAACACTACCTTTTTATATTGATAGAAAACCTGAACTGACTGACATGAAATTTTATTGGTCAACTGGTGTACTAACAATAAAGCCTATTATATACTGTTCTTTCTTCTTCTCCTTTGGGCTTTTCCCTTGAGCCTATTCTATTCTATTTTATTTTACAACACTCCTGACATGCACGCAAATTAGCGCTAAAAGTAGGAAACAGAAATGGAAACTAGTCTTCACAGATTCCTACAAGCTGATAATTCTAAAAAGATAAGTCAGATTATATTACTATTAACAGCATTTTTAAAGAGTGTATCCCTTTTAATTAAGTACAAAAAAGGTTATCAGAGCCAAAGCGCAGTCCTTTTTATAATAATCTGGTATGTTCTTAGTTTGAGTGGGGCTTCATTTATCTCAGTTCTAATAAGAACCAGGCTTATGATGCAGTAAGGGGTTCCTGAATTTCAGGCGTTTGAATTATCCTTTACGATGAAACCCCCCTCGGATCTAAAGTGTTTGTTCATCTGAATGTTTTACATCTTCCAACCTTAATATTTAACTTGTATTATAAGACACTTTACATCCTTCAGTCAGTTGAAGTCATTTTTTTTCTGAAACAGATATACTGCTTTCATGCACTTATTCATTTTAAGATGTTTTGTGATGTTTCACAGTTAGTCTTTTACATCTGTCTGTTCTGTGTTTTGTAGGAGAGTGCTACCTGACTGACTGGACAGTGTGGAGTCCGTGCCAGCTCAGCTGTGTGAGCGGAGATGACCTGGGTTTTGGGTCCGTTCAGGTCCGGTCCAGAGCTGTGGTGGCCCAGGACCCAGAAAATCTGCTGCAGTGTCCAGAACAGGAGCTGGAGGCTCGGCCATGTACAGGTCAGTCGACAGGCAGGGTTCCCACAGGGTCTTATGTGGCGGCTGTGGCTCAGTTGGTAGAGCAGGTTGTCCAATGACCAAAGGGTTGGCGGTTCAAATCCTTGCTCCCACTGTCCACAAATCGAAGTGTCCCTGAAGAGACAAGACACTGAACCCTAAATTGCTCCCAGTAGGTCTGGCATGGTAGTACCTTACATGCTACATAGTAGCCGTCTACTGGTGTATGAGTGTGTGTGTGAATGGGTGAATGTGAGGCTATGTAAAGCGCTTTGAGTACCAAAAAAGGTAGATATAGTGCTATATAAGAGCAGTCCATTTATCTTAAAAAGTCCTGAATTTACACATCTGCATTAAAAGGTACTAAATTTGATGTGGTAGGTCTTAAGTTATGTTGCCATAAACTTGCTGTCTGTGTTGTGTTTAAATGATTTGAAAATATCAAAGATGCGAAGAAACTAACATTAGTCTATTTCGTTCTATAAGTTCTAACCTGACAGTCTGAACCAATCATTGCTAGCAGCCCCCAGTGAGAAATGACTCAGAATGGTGGGAATCAAGCCAGTGAAGAAAATAAATATATTTTCCTAAATTTGAGGAGTCACAAATTTGTGCCAGTAGAGCCATGAAATAGGCTAAGTAGTCTTAAAAAGGTTTTAAAAACTCTTTAATTTAACCTGTAGAAACCTGTGGGACCCTGGACAGTCATGTACAGTGATTCATAGACTGTGTCATCTAGATAGTAGTGCTTTACCTTGATCTGTGTGTACAGGTAATTTGATTTGTGTTGACATTTTCCTCTTTGTGTTTGCGGTCATTGTTTGCACAGAGGGCCAGTGTTTTGAATACAAGTGGAGGACTGGACCCTGGAGAGGCTCATCTCGCCAAGTCTGGTGTCAGCGCTCAGACGGACTAAATGTCACAGGTTGGTATCACATCCTATACAGCACTCTGCTCAGGTCCTAGTCCTGCATAAGGTTTGTTGGTTTAATAAAGTTCTAATATCCACACATATGCATTTAGTCTGTGCATTAAGATCCAGTTTGGATACATAAGAATTATGTACAGCAGGAAAAACAAAGGTTTGAGAGAAAAAAAAAATTGCTTCTATAAACCAAAAAGGTACTTAACATATGTTGATCCCTTTTGTTCAGACACTATTATATTTATTTCATTAATTTTCCAATGTTTTATACCAGGTTTCATTCAACATATGCCAGATGTTTCTGTTTATCCTGCTTCTTGTCCTGGGGTCAAAGGTCATACTAAATAGTGACTTTAGCCTTGTATATGTTTTTTAAGGCTGTGTTATCTTGTGTTATATGATGAAAAGAGACAAATCAATATGTATGCTCATTTCAACCCTGCAAAAACAACAAAGTGAACGGTGGCTCAAGTCTTTTGCACAGGGCTGTAGAATTTCTAAACATCCACTAAGACTAGATTTAGCCTTGTAGCATCAACAGCTGTTGTACGGTAAGCAAAGTCGTTTCTTGGCACCAAAGGACCAGTGTGCTTTTAATTATCTTAATTAATAATAGTGCTATGTGTCACTGTTTCAAGGCCATGTATTATAGTAATGATCCCCCTGTTATAAAGTTGTGGCAATATGTAATGTTTTTAAACCTTAGTAGGTTGAGGGCACAAAATCTGTCTTTTTAGTTGTCTGCTGGTCCATTTAGTGTATGTCACACTCCTGCCTACATTTCCTCTCACTCTTCACTGATGCTACCTTTATTCACCTATAGAGCTATCACAGTTACCGTGACTGTTATCATTGTTAGCTTTGCATTGTTGAAATATGCTCAGATATGGTCAGAAACTACTTAAACGTACAGTGAAATAATTTAACTAAATTGTATTTTGGAAAAAAAAACAAAACAAATAAAATAACATGCACATTGTATTTTCTTTTGACAGAAACATTAAAATGTTAACATGTAAACATTAAACATACAAATGTGCATTAAAAATGACCATAAGAGATATCTGCACTAAGGGTGGGAATTGATAAAATTTTATCAATATCAATCCCATTGTCAATTCTGCTTATTAATCCAATTCCATATCAATTCTCCTATTGATTCCTGAGTGTTTTTTGAGTGGGAAAACAGGTCGTAGAGGAGATGGTTTGACATTTTCCATCTGAAGTTTGAGTTGGTTTTAGTTTATTTTTCAGAGAGAAAGAGAAAGAGAGAGGGTGATATGTATGGGACGGAGGTATGCTTCAGACCGGGGCCCTGCATACGTCTGTCCCATACCTCTCTCTCTCTCTCTGTTTCTCTCTGTGCACTCATAGACTGGGTCTATGCATGAGGCTACTATCCCCAAATCACCAGAGCGCTGTCTGTGCAGGTGCCTTTAGCCATGTTTTCAGAAGCCAAACATTGCAAACTACGCATGCATGCTTGGACCGCTGCTGCTTCTCCAGGAAATGAGTAGTACTGTGAGTTTTCAAATTGCAGTAATCAAACACAGCTTTCATGATAATTAGAATTTAAATGGTAATACTAACCATCAGGAATTTATTGAGTTAATTGTTATACCAGTAATCATTACATCCATATTCCCATTTGAGTTTCTAGTATTTCCTCTCAGTATGATAACATGGATAAAGTGATTTAAAACTCTCCTCTGGTGTGTCAGAAACCCTGATGGCTTTCCAGGGTCTTCTTGACAGCAGGGTCCTGGATACTGTAAAGCAAATGACGCTTTAATCCATTCACACAGTCAGAGTTTAATGTCATTGTCCATCAAACGTCAGGGCTGAGCCCGGTGCCAGCAGCATTGTTCTTCAGTTCTACAAAGCATTGTTTATCAACTGGGATACCGTTTCATGAATGGCTCCATGGATGATTGAATCCCATTCATCAGAGCATCTGCGTTCATTTTATTTACAGCTCCAGCCTTTTTACAAGCCTGAAGCTATGTTATAGTTCCAGGTTAGCACTCATGTTTTTGTTTAAGTGAATGTCAGTGCACCCAGTCCTCCAGATGGTGTTGCCTATCTACTCGCTCAGATTGGCACAATGCGTCTCATTCCTCCTTGTAAATGTTTCCTCATAAGCTGTGGCATTCCCCTCATGAATATTCATTTGGAGCTCTCTGCCTGAACACGCCACCTAATAAATATTCAAAAAGCTCTGATAGATTACCGTGTTTTTGCAGACATGTGTTTTTCTCTGACTGTCTGCTGGTTGGATCAGTGTCAGTTGTACTGTCTGTCTACATTATCCAGCTTATTTTATCCTCAGTGGGAATACACTCTTCTTATCCTGCATAGTCTACAGTTCAGCAAAACCTCCAGTGAACCTGATTACCAAGCAACTCGGTGACAAATCTCCCACTCTTACAGAACAAATTAGGAAAAAAATAGTAAGTCGCTGTTTGTAAGATTTATTACAGCATCCTCCATTTCAGTGCATGGAGTCTAGTGGTTAAATACTCTTGGAAACGTTTAATAACATAAAGCACAAACTAATTATTAGGAGTTAACATACTGTAGGCAGATAGAAAATTAGAAAACAGCCTGATAGGACTTTAAAAGGAATGATTTTTTTTAATAACAATACAGTTGTTTTTCAATCTAACAGTTGTTTAGTTCTTTTAAGATACTGCTATATAAGGTAGATATCTTTATAGGGCATGTAAAGGAGATGAACACTCATAAATACATTTCACTTTCTGCAGTGCTGAATAGTTTTAAGTTACATAGGAAGGTTACGTCAATATCAGAGTGGATGGTGCATTACTGTTATGGAAAAATAATATATGTATATATGGATTTAGTGTATAGAATAAACAGTGGGTGGCTTCATATTGATTCTTTGATAGGTGCTTTATCATTCATATGAGCAGTGGAGGACTGGAGGTTTTTTTTAGATGCATGCACACTCCTGAGAAGGTCAGTCATCTGGTCAGTCTCTATTACGGTTAAATGTGATACATCAGGAATGTCTCGACAGAATGCCTTCAAATTTGGCCTCAAGGGTGAACTGATGGGATTATTTTGGGGAAAGGTCAAGGTCAGTCTGCGATCACAAAGCACATTTTATGGCCATAATTGCAACTAATTGACAGTTCAACAAGAACAAAGTGTGATGCACGTAATCTGGTTGTATCTGGTTGAAACTATGCTTGTTGTAGTTTTTTGGGTAAAAGACACTTTTTAATGTCAGAACCTTTATCTCCAAATAGACCATAGTATCATGGAGCAGAGTTTTAGCTTTAATGCAATATATCACCACATAAGGACAAAAAGAAAGAAATAAACCACCATGGTTATTAACTGGCTTCTGAATGCATACTCTAAGGCTTCTTGTAGTGTGTCTGCCAAAACATGAATTTAAACAAGTGCCTGACTCAGTCTAGGGATTTAAGTGGAATTTTTCCTGCCTTTCAGACTGGCTAATTATCAAATTATTCCAGCATCCCTGTAATGAGCTGAATTTTAGTGTTCTCAGAAATACAGCGCGAAAGAGGGTTTTATCTGCTGTTATTCTCAGAGCCTCCAGCTTGACAAATGCGGCTCTGAATCTGGGCCACTTCCGTTCCTGTTTACAGATTTTCTCTCCTAGGTTGTGATATTGTTATTGAGCAGATAGCAGCTTGGAATTCTCACGTCTTACAACCAGCTGGCAAACCCCCGATGTTTGAGTTTGACCTTTTGACTCGTGCTCTGCAGGTGGATGCCCCATGACCGCCAAGCCGATGGCAGACCGATCCTGTGACCCGCCCTGCACCAAACCACGTTCCCTGTGCACAGAGGTGAGTGACCGCAAATACTGCATACGTCCAGTGTTCATCTTCAACTGCACTGCTGCTTCTGTGCAGACACCGTGTTTAATTAAGCTCTCTAAGTAGCAACATAAGAACATGTCTACTTACTGTAGAATCACTGGTCACAGGTTTATCCGCAAGGTACCAACATTACTCTGATTTTTAAAAAGAAAAATTGAAAATTTAAGCAAAAATCGTGAACTTGTAATAAAACTAAACTAAAGACAAGCTAAGAGAGCTGTTAATCTTACAAGCAGGCATTTCTCACTAATCTATAAAAGCAGAGGGTTACTGACCTGCCTACTGCCTGAATACTGCTGCTGTCTTTAAAAATATACTACATCCATTCAGTACCAGTTAAATTAAAACTTGTAAAGAACCGATAACAAAATAAAGGAAACCACATTTAACTCTTCAGTCTTATTGGATTATTTCAGCACATTCTAGCTCTTACTGGCTTCCATCTAAATTGTACTTCCTTTTTATCGTTGGTGCTTCCTTTTTCTTTATTTGGTGCATCTTGTGTATTTTTAGCTTGTAAGGCTCCCCTTGTTGCATCTTGGAACATTTTCCATTTTGTGGGCGTCTAACTTTTCCTGCATTTTGGCGTCATCCCTTAGTTGTATTTGTTGTATTTTAGTAGTAAAATAATGTCACAACCATCTTCCCCCATGCGCCTCTTTCTTTCTACACACACCCGTCAATGATAAATTACTTGCCAACAATGATCTATCAGCCCTTCAGATGAGAATAAACAGGTTTTGGATTGAATAGCTAATTAGCCACCGGGGAGATTTAACAAAGATACTGATAAGTGTTGGCATGCCTCCACTAGCCTAGTTACCCCATGTTACTACGACTGCCGCAAAACAAAATGCACATCATTTAACACAGAAAAGTCAAACCAAAATGTGTGAGAAACAATTCCTAAGGTCTTCAAGCAACGTACAGGCCTCAAATATTGTTGTGAGATAGAACTAACTCCAGGTGCATGGCATTGTTTCAGTCCATACCGCAGGAATGAAAGTAGCCCATCTGGCAGACGACAGAACAAAGAGAAGAAATAGGAAGAAGAATACAGTCATTTAAGTGATTTGGGGGTACCACCTGTAGTTAATCTCTTCCCATTATCCTCTCTGAAAACACCTGGACCAACACACTGCAGGAAACAGCTGCTAATGTTTTTCACAAAAACACTGTGAGCAAAGCATCATCAAAAGACGGTATTTTGGCAAGTGGGATGAAATCTTACAAATTATGTTTAGAAATTTAAGATAAAGGGTATCTAAAAAATGGAACTCTTTGTGAGGAATATCCCAACACGCGTGGTAAAGATGATTTTTCCTTTGAAAACAGCAGATCTTCTGTTCAGGGGGGGGCAGCAAAATGCAAAAACCCCTTCTTTTTGCAACTACAGGTATATTAAAATTCAATCTAAAAAAATGCAGAACTGTTTTGGTCATCCTGCCAAGCATATTTTGCTTGACTTGATCAGAGTGTCTATGAACTGATTCATTCAAACCACTACAGCACAGCGGCGGCTTAGCAGGGTCGACTAACATTACAATGTTTTCACTTCCTGCCCAAAACATTGGAACGCTCCACTAGCTGGGCATCAATAGCTGTGCATAGTTGAAAAATGGATTGGGGTTCACATTTGCATTGCAATTCATTCACTTAAGAGGACAAAAAAGTAGATATATTTACATGTAATGTTTTTTGTTGAAGGTGAGTAATTTATCTGAACTCATCTACAACTTATTTGAATGTATCTGAAAATATCAATGACACTGTTTTATTATTATGCACATTAAATCACTAAATGTACAGTTTGCAACTCGTAACACTATCTAAGTGTGATGACTGAAACTTTGGAGATCAGTTTGTGGTTATTTTTCCAGTACTGAAATTTGATCTTTTATGCCTATAATGTGATTTTAGAAAATCATTCTTTGTTCCATCTGTCAAACGAAATGAACTTGGAAACAAGTTCAGTTAATTTCCTTTTAAGCTTTGTCTCCACAGCGTGTGTTCCGTTAATTAGTTTCTCACACTATTTGATGCCAACGCAATCTTTAGTTTGTAGGATGGTATGTTTCGTCATATCAGACTTTGGTTTGGTTTTGCTGGTTTGGTTTTTGTATCATCAGCTTCTCGTTTCAGGCTATTTGTTTTAAGTTTCCTGTGAATGCCAAGGGAGAATTTAAAGTAGTAACTCAGGTAGAGGTGGACGGTGATCAATACTGTTGTCAGACTTAAATGCCAGGCTGAACCAGGACCTGCTGCCACTCTTTACTTATTCTGTGCACAAGGACCCGGCGCTGAGGGTCATAAGCGACACATTAGGTTTAGTGTAATTAAAGTGTGTGTGCTGCTGTGCACAGGGTGGATTCATATACTGCAGTTTTCAGGTTTAGAGCTGCAGCTGATTAATTTTATACCTAATTTGTATATTCATGTGCTTTTAGTGTTCATACAAAATGCATACAATACTTAACAATGCAACCCTTTAAGAACTACATGCAACCTACTCTCCTAAGCGACTTAACACCATTTATTATAATGCCCTCTGCATTTTTTTTTTTAGTTAAAATCAGGTCTTTTCCTTTGTTTAATTTATTGATCATGTAGATGAAATTGTATCATTAAAGGGGTCTTATTTTGTTAAACCCACTTTTATTAGTCTTTGGTTCCTTTATTTGTGTATTTGGACCATTATTGTTCAGAAAACTTGGGATTTGAACATTCCAAGTGCTGCAAAGTTATTTTTATATTCAATTTGGCAAAAAAAAAAAAAAAAGAGTATTCGTATTGTTTTATTTAGTTACAGCACAGTGTGCATTAGTAGAAGGAGTAGAAGAATAACATACATGCAACAAATTTAGCTGAAAAGCTAATTTTCATCTGTTGTCCTGAACAAACGACCAACATAATAAAACATCGACCAGATTATGGATTTCTACAACCCATTTCAATTCCATCATAATTTATTAAATTTTATAACTAGATGAGTCACAACATTCGCACATATCCCCCAGAGGTCCAGTAATGCTGATTTGTCCTTTGTACGGTACAAGATCAAGACTTCTGATGAACGTTCCTCTGAGTTTGACAAATTTGTTTATTAGCAACAGTGGTTATACAGAAATATTTTATAATGAATAAATCAGTTATATACTGAAAATATGTCCAAACTTTGAGCCAGTTACCTAAAACGTTCAGTTGCTGGTTGTATTAATGAACTCAATTGGCTGAGTGGAACAGAGCAGCACAGCCAACAACCTGAATGTGGTGGGGTTATTTTTATTAAAGGGCCAGCGCTCAAAATGACTTTTCTGGTGTCATTACTCAGAAACAGGGTTGAAGATGGACCTGTGGAGTTGAATTAATGAAGAATTCAGACCCAAACAGAACATTTACAGTTCATGTAGACCACAGGGAAATGTTTTAAAATGCACAATTCCATTTAAAAAAGCGAAATATCATTCCTTTAACTGAAAGGATAAACAGGTGTCAACCTCCGCGCTGCAGAAGATGACTGATTTCACCTTCACATCCACATAAGATGCTGCTGCTGAAAAGCTGAGAAACTGCATTTTATCTGGATTATATAAATGCTTCAATAGGATGAGTTGATGGTTGGCTGCAGGTGACCGTTAAGATTTTTGAGGGTTAAGGGCTTTACATACCGGGGGAGTCACAAATAAAATGACACTAAAGTATAAAATATTCCCAGATGAATATTGCTCATCAAACTGACGCACCCTGGCAGCAGTGTGACAGTCGCAACAGTTGTGACACTTGTTCAATAAAAGATTTGAATATACTTGATTAAGGCTTTTTGAGGGTGAGTTAATATTCTATTCCTGTCACGTGGAGCCTCATATACTGTCTGTGTGTCTCCAGTCTAATCCATTGTTCCCTTTGTCTACATCCAACAGAAAAAAGTCACCCATTGGATTCATGCCTTACTTGCTGTTCTGACTGCCTAGTTGTGTGTTGATGCTGCGCCACACATTATCATCATTTTATCTTTTATACCAAAGTAAATGTGGCTAGAAATGATCATTCAGGTCAAATGACATCCAGTTCACACAAATAATTGGCTAATGCTCAGAAAGCTCTGAAAAATGGACTTAGTTGCAAAGAATAAAACATTGATTTTTGTTACTGCAAAATTTGCAACCAGTGTGAAAGCAACTCTTTTGGGGAAACAAGCTATTGATGTGTGAATTACTTGTACGAATAAAACAAGCTGGTGTGTAATTGCCTGTGGCTGCATGACAGATTGTTTTGTACTTAATCCCTCATACTTCTCATATTGTAGATATTATAGTATATATAGATAGATATTATATTAAACTATTCATCACCTGTCAATTAATTGTCAATAAGAATTTGCTCAATTAAATTATTAATTATCGGTTAATTGCCCTTTTTCATGGTGGGATTTGTGGTGTGGATGATAGGGGGCGCCACTGCCCAAACTAGGCTTCATTGCTGAAGTTGAATAATGGCGGAGTGACCCTGTCCACACCTGTCTGAAGGCTGCCAGTTTGTCCACGCTGCCACACCACGGCTGGGATAGCCGGTCATTGAATGGGATCATGGGGTTGATGAGTTAGAATCGCTTTAGGGACATTCTGGACCAAAACACAGACTGGCCCATCTGTTTGTCTGTTTGTGGGAGCGGTGTACCCCCGCCTAAATACATGCACAAATGCAGGGTCAGTATCCGACTGGTCCCAAACAGAGCGTTTTCCCTGGAGGTTGGTCTACTCCACGGTCATCTGGACTACCTGGTCAGTTAGTCAAGTTGAAAACAACCTCCAGGCTCCTGATCTGGGCCACAGGTACGTCCTGCATTATACCCCCCCAGTGGCCATGGGAAAATAGTGTGGGGAGGTGCCATTTCTCCTGAAATCTCACTCCATTGTGTCAGAAATGCCCATTTCTTCTAAACTGCCCCTCTTTAGATTCTTTTATTGTATTTAATTTATCTGCAGAATTTATTTAGATCTATTCCATAAATGTCTTTGCCTGTACTGTATCAATGGTACAAAAATCATTCATCAAGGAATAGGACTGACATATACTTTTGTCATAAAGTGTATACAATATTTAGCTCTTGTTCTTATAGACAATATTGAAAGA
>JAPSES010074538.1:0-10356 GCA_029822895.1 Maxillicosta whitleyi
TATGATCACTGAAGGTGCAGGATTAGAATAAAATATGCGCAATTCCCGCAATCGCGCACCCAAATTCAGGCCCTGTGATAGTAACTGACATGAGACCAGTATTCATGGTTGAGGATGATGGCTTCAGGCAGATGATCCAGACCTTTCATCCAGGCTACACCTTGCCATCTAGAACTCATTTTACCAAACTGATTGAAGAAAAGTATGAGACTGCCGTCAGTGACGCAGCTGGAAATATCGCCTCAAAGAAAAGAGCCAGCCTCACACCTCACACGTTCCTGCACTGCAATTTCAATAGAAAAAAATACATGAAATTTCCCTTGGTTATGTTGGCTTTAAGCTTTGTTGACTGTTGTAACTTTACAAAAAACAAAAAAGTTAAAATTGATCTTTTGTTTTATTTATGTATTTTACTTTTATGGTTTTTTATGCTTTAAGTAAAAGCAACTTCTTGGTTGGTTTAAACCTAATTATCTCCTCAACCTGCAAGGCAGGCACCCTGCAGCTTTTTTTAATATATACTTCTGGATGAAGAGTTTTTGTTTACTTCCTTGCACTTTAAGTTTGTACAATTTAATTATTTTTGTTGTGATCAAAGTGCAATATTACATCGAAAACTAAATAAACTATATTGCAGGTGAATGTTTTATCATTATTTGTTCAAAAACATGCTATCAGAGAGACAGTATTTAAGGCTTAAGTAAGTTACGTTAAACAGTCGAAAAAATATCGAAAAAATAGTCGGTAGATTAGTTGACAACAACAATAATTGTTAAGTTGCAGCACTAGTATGTATGGGTAAATGTATTCTTATGCCCCGTTTACACTACATGGTACCGGCTCGACTTGGCTTTTTTGTGTTTCCATTATGAAAAAAGGACCTGGAATCTGGTACCACTTTTATGGTACCACCTCTGCTGTGGTTCCAAGCGATACTAAACCATGATGTAGAACCACATCAGACACTGATTGGTCAGACAGATTTCTATGTGACCTGAAGTTTTACAAAAATCAGATGCAGAGGTCAAACATCCCAAGTTCCAAAAACTCATTTCAGGGAGACGTTCACCTGTTCACAGTCTGTCTCTCACTCGCACAGTAAAAAAAATAAAATAAAAAAAACACCTCATATAGTCTAAAATACAGGATAATTTATCCAAGTTGTGGGCATCAGGGAGCTACCATAAATATCAGGGAGACTCCGGGAACTTCCAGGAGACTTGGGATGTCTGCTTTACCTTCTTTGTAATTCTGTTTGCTTCGGCTCCTTCCTTTGTGAACTATTTCAAAGACGTCAGCCACGGACAGAGTGGGCGTGGGACAAGAAGCCTTCTTTCTTTCTCTCTCTCTCTTACTAAGCATGCTGTTCTGACAGTGAATAGTGATCCATGAATCCACATGATGACAGAACAAAACTACACCATGGACAGTTCAGGAAATTCAGTTTGTGGTGAAACGTAAAAATTCAGACGAGAAAACACACGAGTGAGTTTTCAGCCAGTCTGAGCAGACGACAGAAATAACGCATCGGAATAATGAGTCGAGCCAGTACCACGTCACACAAACGGGTCATTCCATCTGTGCCCTTTGTGAACATGTGAACTACCTGTTTAAAGTACGAACACTGTTCAGATCTTGGATGGGAGGGCCTTCAAGAGCCACACAGAACACGACTGTACATTTATACATGTCTTTACATGATGGGAAAAAAGTTCTTTTACGTTTGTTCTTTTCCTATGTCAACCTGCTGCTGATGTTTTCTCCTGAGCTGCCGCCATTGTTTTAAGTGTAAAAGAACGTCACCATACGTCTGTGGCCTGACGTCATCACGTCAGCACAGAGGGAGCCAATGGCAGCACACCAACTCACTCTCTCTCTCTCTCTCTCACACACACACACAGGTTGTAAATGCATTTTCCAGAGTAGGTGTTTGCCCGACCAGGCAAGTCCGCCGAAGTTCTACTGGACCACCTGATATTTTTACTTGCCCCGGGGCAATCGGGCAACCATTAATGTCGGACCCTGGTCATGCAAGTTAAAATGTTCTCTACTTCTTGGGACTTTTCAGACAAAGCATCCATCTGCCATTAAATGTATTAAGTGTCTTATATAGAAGGCAAAAGCACCTGAAGCACCAGCTGATCTACTCTTGACAGTTCCAGTTCAGTTACCTGCATATCAATTGCATAAATACATATCCCCCTACTTCCCTCTGTCTCTCACTCGTCAAGGCAGACAGCCATCCTCCAGGAGTCTGAGTCTGCTCAAGGTTTCTGCCTGTTAAACCTAAGTTTGTCCTCGCCACTGTCACCTGTCAAGTGTTTGCTCCTGGAGGATTAAATTGGGTTTCTGTAAACTGGCTTGAGAGATATGTAAAGTGTCATGAGATAACTTTAAATAAGAATCGGTCAGCTCTTCTCTTGGACAATGTCAGTAAGTTAGTTTGTTTTAGTAGGTGTTTGTTTAAAAAAAAAAAAAAAAAAAAAAAGAGAAAAAATTTAAAAGTTTTTTCAAGCTGTTCTTTTGAAATACTTGAAGGTGTTAAATAAACACATTAAGTGCATATAAATTCCCTTCTTTCTTGAGTTAGTTTGCTCATGCTAAATTAAATGTGATTAATATGGATTCAAAATGAATGATATTTTATCATGGGTAATCAAAATTTATCCACAGGAACCCTATAATAAATCTGATTACAAATTTTAAGAGAGCACCAATTAAAAAAAATTGCAATCAAATCACAGTTATAATTTGAAGCACTTAAACTAAGAGTCAAGCACTTTTTAAACCTTGAAAAAACAACAATGAAATTCAAGCATTTTCAAGGATTTCAAACACCTGTATGAACCCTGTTGATTGCCATACCAAATGTTGGATTATGGATGGAAACTTGTTCTTAGTAGCAGCCTGTATGAAAAACTTCAAAATGTTGCCGTTTTAAAATTCGGCATTTGGTTTCTGTTTTCTCAAACACTCAAGTCATATCTGAGAAAGGCTGTAAACAGACAAACACCTGATGAACACTGATGCATCTCCATAAGAAGCTCACAGCATCACTGTAGACCCCGACTCCGACTGTGTTTGGCCTCTGTTTCACCAGACTACGAAGCATAAAAGTGCCTCACAAGTACTTGACCAAGGCGCTGACACCAAGCGAGAAAATCTCAGTAAGCTCCTTAAAGGACGATTGTGACAAAAAGAGATTGTGCAATCCGCAGATAGGGGAGGTGGGGGTGGGGGGTTAATTCCATGGTGAATGTCACTACCTGATGACAGAGCGGCAGGCAGGATTATAAATTCATCTCAAATTATTTAAGTCAAACCTGATCTAACAAGTGAAAACTTAAGCGGCGCTCACCAACACCCCCACCCTCCCACCTTATGTTTAAGTGACTCAGACAAAACAACACTGTGTGAGATCATAACCGATCTGTAATATATGTGGAACTTTTCTTATAGACAAAACAAACTCAACAGTTCCTCAGCAGTAAAACAACACTGAGCACAATGTGACCATGGTCCATTTCAGCTATTGATAGTACAATACTTTACATTCCTGAGGCCAGACATTGAGAGGAACAACTGAGTAGGTGGGGCTTACTAATATCCCCGCCCAGTGGCACAAGGCTTTGCTCCTCCTAGTCACTGATACCCTGCCTTCCCAGGGATTAATGTTGAATTTTACATTAAAGATAATTGTTCTGCCCAACGTTTAACTTTCAACCTCATTGCACTTCATCAAATTGGGTCTTCAAGAAATCAGTTGGACAAATTTTTAGTTAAAAATTTTCAAAAACTCACTTAAACTAGAATGGCACTCAGACCTCTGCCAATGCTGTATTGAACTCTTCAATACAGTTTTTGTCTTGGTTATCGACATTTATTTGACATTTTGAAAGCGTACATCTCTCATTAACTTCAGTCAGTCCACCTTACAGTGATATAGGTGTGAACGGCATGTACTTTGTTTTTTAGCACACAAGATGTGTTACTGTTAGGGGTCATCCATTTTTGTCAACATTTTCAAGAGCGTACAAAACATACTCTTTCAAAATACCCCCTCCAATAGAGTAAGCAAGATGTTGACGATACACTTGCGGTGACATCACGCATAAGGGTCACTCGACCTAGGTACGCACGCTGGCATTCTAAGAGGGGTAAACAACTGCCATATAATAACCAAGCTGTGGTGGCGCAGCTGAAATGTTCATGGTTAGCGAATCCCACTCCATGGGTTTGATTCTACCCTTCGGTGCGAATTTTTTAAAGACTTTATTTTTTTCTTGGGTATCGACATATATTTGACATTTTGAAAGCGTACATCCTCATTAACCCCTCCCCCCAGGCATACGTTTTGTATGCTCTTGAAAATGTTGAAAGAAATGGATGACCCCTTAAGCTGAAAAAGTATTAAACACATCTCACCATCAATCTCATTCTACAGATAATATGGCATTCACACATAATCATTTGCTTAACAGTACTAGTGCACCTCCTTCACTGACAAACTAATTGTTCATTCACATAACAGTTAAAATTGGCAACAGTGAAAATAGTGAGCGGACAATTAGATTCCAAGACAAAAACAAAGTCTCAGAAAAAGCAGTGCTAGTGTTTTGTCAAGGATTAAATTTAAATTTTGCATTAAAGGTAATTGTAAACCAGATTAAACTAAATTATTGTCCTTTTTGGGTAGTTCAGTCAAACAAAGACAAACATTATGCTGTCTAACTCTTAACTTTCACTCTGATTGTACTTTGTCTGCTGAATTGGGTCTTGGAAAAATCCAACAACCGAATTTCAGTTATTTAACTTGGCACTGCACTCTTCCTAGTTGTAAAAAAAAAAAAAGTGTTGAAAAATTGGTGGAAAGGTCTTTAAGAAATTGATTACCAAAAAAAAATTGCAAAATACTATATGCTCACCTCACTCATTCATGATTCACTGATACAAGTTGAAGCCTACAAAACAAGGCAAAAATTCTGTACGAAACCAATTTTGACGGTCAGCATATGACAAATATTGGACAGGTAGCATTCCATTTCAGCAGTCAGAGGGTAGAACATGAGAACCATTTTTAAAATCTATAATCAAAGAACATTCATGATGTTAAATTGTATAACTGTTCCTTCAATACAGGTTTCCATTAAAATGTGTTTATCATCTTCTTTCAGAGTGATCTCAGTGTCAGAGTACGGAGTGATGCTTACAACATGTTTTTATACATTTCTACAGAAGGACAAGGGTCTACCTAAACCGCCATCAACTGAAGATGTTAGAACTTGGATAGAACCACTTATGGTCAAGTACACAACTTTTACTAGCATTTTATGAACCCTTAAACCTCATGTGCTCCAATTAGGTTTTTTTCAAGTGCACCAAGTCCCCTATGAGCAAATTTGCAGCTTAAGTTCTTAACCCAGCAGCATTTCACTTGTTACTGAAAAGCTCCTTAAAATTGTCAATAAGACCTCGTGTTTACAGGGGCAACTGAACACCTCACACACTCTAATGACAATCCTCATTGGGCTAGAGACACGATGTGTATCCTAAACTTATGCCAAAAATAACCAATGATGAGGACCACTTTACTCCCCACCGTCTAAACTGCTCCCCTAAATCTAAACTTAATTCTTAAAGCAACATATGTGTTGTCACCAATTTTTCAACAAATTTGTAAAACCTGAGTGATAGCTCAAGTATCATGAATTCGTTTCCATGATTACACGAGTCACTTCCCTCATGGTGAACAACTTTGAAGTTGACTCCTTCACAAGCAGTCCATTTGTTTACATGACAAACCATAACCAAATCATC
Source organism: Maxillicosta whitleyi (assembly GCA_029822895.1). Taxonomy (NCBI): domain Eukaryota; kingdom Metazoa; phylum Chordata; class Actinopteri; order Perciformes; family Neosebastidae; genus Maxillicosta; species Maxillicosta whitleyi. The sequence goes on from JAPSES010074538.1 coordinate 5,818, forward strand.
ACTCTGACCTTTTTGGAATTCCATGTAATTCCAAGTAATGAACCCATTTCATTGTTAGTTGCTGTGGCCATACTGCAGCTGCGTGGAATTCCCATTCCCACAATGCACTTCACAACAAAATTTCAGACATATCGGTTTGGTATAAACTGTGTTGTTACACTCTGAATCAGACTCTTTTGTGTCAGATTATGTTTAATTTAGTAAAATTAAGATAGACTTTGGATTCTTTGGATCTAATATTACCATCTGAAGTGTTTAATCCTATAAATATGTATGAAATTTTAAGCACATGATCATACAGTTTATTACCATGTAGTAATTAGACAGTTCTGCAGACAATGCAGCTGGACAATGACTCCACATTCACACGTCAGAGGATGAGGCAAACCCGTAATACCAAATATCATCACAAACTGTTTTCAGGCGGGTCAACTGTGACAAGTTACTGTCCAATCTCTTTGTGTTTAGCTCTGCAATACCTAAATTTAGTCATTACTCAATGATTCACATCATGCACACGACAACACAGACAGTTAATGTTACATCTATCTGCACATGCCAACATATTCCAGAGTGTGGAAGACAAAAAATGATGAGAAATGAGAAGCTACTAGCTGCATCACTAAAGTTTAAATAACTAGTTGCCAGCTGAAACAGTCACCCATGCCTTAATTATCCAATGGGTGGCATTTACTCATTTACCTAGTTAAGTCCAAGTGATGACTTTGTTTTGGCTGTGCAGCATATATAAAGCTGACCAGTGGAATGTGACACATCATTTCTCCTCCATATAATAGGTAAAGTTAAATTCTAATATAGAAATCAATCCAAGTGCAGAATATGAACTACTTGCTATTTGTCCAATATGTTCCAAAGTAGATGTGGGATTTGTTTACGTTGCCTTTTTGCACTTTCTTTAAAGTATTGTGCTAATTCTAATCTCTCCCAGTGTGAAGCAAACTCATCGAGCATTTGTCCACACAGGAAACTCACTGAACTTTCCAGCCTAAACTCCTCTGTTTTCTGTGTGTGACATACAAACTGTTGCACCACCTTTGTGCTGTAGTAAGAGAAGGAATTTGCGTTTAACCAGGCTTATCTGCTTACTGTGAAGAACTGCAGCCACACATGTCACAGTGTTGCAGCCTATGGAGCATGACACAGCATGTTTTTGGGAAAGAGACATGTCACAGTGTGAGTGTAACATCTGATCTCTCCAGCAAAAGCTTCTGTCTTTCAGCTGGTATCATCTCTGACTTCCTCTGAGCCTTTATTTTCATGTCACAGGAAATGGGTCGACGGATGAAACAGTTACTCAGGTTTAATGAGCCCGAATGCTTCGTCATCATGACTAAGTCTCACTGTTACTATAAGAGGAAAACCACTGCTCTGTATCCTTTTCATAAACAGTGGGAAGTCTCCTTTACTGCTGTGTGACTACATGCAGTGCATTTAATTCACATCTGTTTATACTTCATACTTTACAGAATGAGCATTTCTTTTGTGAATTTGTGTGGATCGGCTGAAAGCAGTGGTTGTGATTCCTCTATAGCAGGCATTTAGGCGTCAGTCATGTGGCTGCTGGGTATTCACTGCATATCAGCTGATATCAGATTATAGCTAAAGGTCAGAGGAGAATTGCCCCTGGTCAGAATGTCTGCTGAGCTGCACACTGCTGCTCCTCAGGCAGTCACACAGTCAGGCATCACCTTAGAATAAATGAGAACATTGACTTGTGTTAAATGTATTTGACACATTTCCAGGAGCAGTTTTATAACTTCTGCTGGTGATGTGCCTTTCACTCTGAGGTCCCTTATTACTGACAACTGAGGTTGTGATTGACAATGTTTCCTTTCCAAGTTGATACTACAGCTTCTGCGTAATTGTATTCTAAGTTGTTTAGTTAAATTGGGAAACAAACAAAAACATTTCAAAATGTTCAGCAATTAATTCCTGCAAACAAGCACTGTCTGGTGCAAATGTTGGTCAAACAGAACTGAAGTATTACTATTATCATTATTTATTCAATGGGGGTGACTAAATGAGTGAAGTAGCAAAAACACCCAAACAAAGATAGAATGATGAGTTCTTTCGGCTTTTCCGTTCAGGGGTCGTCACAGTGAATCACGTTCGCATATTGATTTGGCACAGGTTTTTACGTCGGATGCCCTTCCTGACACAACCGTGCTTGGGACTGGCACAAGCCAGGGACTAGCGCAAAGGACCTTTTCCACCTGGGTTTCGAACCGGCCATCTTCTGCACCAAAGCCAGTGGTGTAAACCACTGAGCTACTCAGTCGCCAAACAAACATAGAATATTTAATAGAAAAATATCAGTGTATAAGTATTTTAAAGGGATAGATCAGGATTGTTTTACATGAATCTGTAGGGCATCCCCGCCAGTGTAGTAACAGGGCTGCCCAATCCTAGTACTCGAGAGCTACTGTCCTGCATGTTTTAGATGTTTCCCTCTTCCAGCACACCCTGATAGTCATTACCAGGCTTCTGCAGAATTTGATGATAGGATTATCATTTGAGTCAGGTGTGTTGGAAGAGGGATACATCTCAAACATGCAGGATAGTAGCTCTTGGGGACCAGGATTGTGCATCCCTGGTCTAGTACATCCACACCAACTTACCCCCAACAGTGTCCTGTGAGCTGAGTTCTGGTCCAGTTTTGGTCAAAACAAAAGTAGTCCGGCAAGTTTGCAGGGTCATTAATATAAAATGTTTTTAATCTAAAACACAGCATGTGTTCAAAAGCGTGATTTATTTACATCACAAAACCAATGTCCACGAAAAAGTCACACATCATAATCACTTTCTACTTTCTCTCTCTTCATATCTCTACGCACTGCCGCAAGGCTAGGCTAGACTAGGCTACCTGTTTCACTGCTGAAAAAAGTTGTTGACTAGTGCGCAATATTCATCACCAAGACAGCGCACACTGACAGTAAATAAAGGGCCAAGTTGGGCTGGGTAGTGAAACTTGGTACAAGCATGGAACTGGGGCTAACATTTACAGTAGTAACCACACCAAAATGAAAAGTGCATTACGGTGCCTTATTTCGGTGCCTCAAAAAATGGAGCTGTTCAATTGTGACCTCTGCTGATTGTTACATCTGTTCAATTGTGACCTCTGCTGACTGTTACATCAGTGTGCACATGCAGCAGGTAACCGAAAAGTCCCTCTAGCAACAGTCGAGTAGTCATGAACTTGGTGAAGAGACGTCAAAGGCCAAAATGTTCGACAATGTGGTTACACTTCACACGAAAGAATGCAGAGGCTTCAAGATGCAATCAATGCCTGAAAACACAAGTCTGTCCTACGCTATCGGTACGCTATCCATGGAACACCACGCCGCAACCCCCCCACCCCACACACACCCCCGTACGAGCAACACCGCGCCATTTTATCTTACTGACCCGACAAACTTGCCAGACTACTTTCGACCATAACCGGATCAGAACTGGGCTCACAGGACACTGTCGGGGGTAAGTCAGTGTGGATGTACTACACTGATGAGGAGATGGAATACAGATTCATGTACAAATACACAACTATCACTTTAAGAAAAAACAGACTCAGCAGGTAGGTGTAAAGATCTTAAAGCTCAATGCTGTTATCTCAGCATTATGTGTTCAACTATACAAGAACACTGATAACATATTTCCTTCCCAAACTCAAGGACAGGTCAGACGTGTGTTTTACAGAAAGGTGACAGACTCACAGAGTCACTTGTTAGTAATGAAAACACAGTTACCATCTCTTTTCTCACACCTACAGCACTGCTAATTTAAGGTAAGAGTTTCAATGAAAAACATGGTGAAAAATCAGCTTTGTCAACTGCAAGCACCCATATAATGCCATATTTAATGGCATGGGTGCATTATTGGAGTTTAATTTCATTTACATTATAATTTAAGTTTTAAAAAAATCCATGTCTAGGTAAATATAATGTAATGTAGTGTAAAATTTTGCTGTCAGCAGAAGAGGTCTGTGGAAATGTGGAGTGAGGAGACCAATGAGAGACTGAGGGACTGTTTCCAGACCACAGACTGGAACATGCTCTGGGACTCCTTTGGTGATGACATCGACAGCCTCACACACTGCATCACAGACTATATCAACTTCTGTGTGGACAGCACTGTGCCAACACGGAGGCTACAGTGCTTCTCCAACAACCACCCATGGGTCACCCCCGAGCTTAAAGTCCTCCTGAACCAGAAGAAGAGGGCTTCAGTGGAGGATCAGGTGGGCCAAGAAGGAGTATGAGAAGAAGATGGAGAAGCTGGCCCAGAACAAAGTGCTGGACGTCTGGAGAGGACTAAGGACTATGTCTGGATTTGGGCAGAGTGTCAGAGGGACAGCTGACGGTGACCAGCGCTGGATGAACTAAACTGTTAACTTAACAGGTTTGATTCTCCCCCCATTTACACCTCGGACTTCACCTACAACACGGACAGCTGCCACCTCCAGAAGTTCTCCGACAACTGTGGGCTGTGTGTCAGAGGGGAACGAGCTGGAGTACCGGTCGG